>QANZ01055971.1:33035-61641 GCA_003254925.1 Chamaecrista fasciculata | reverse complement strand
TTTTGAATTATAATATTAAGTTTAATATTATAAATCAAAAGATATTTTGAGATATCTAAAAGATATCCAATATCTTAGAGATATCCTAATTGGATTAGGATTCCCTAAAACTAGGAATGAGAACACTATAAATAGAGGCACTAGGCGCCTATCTCAGAGATAACTCACAACACAGATCAATTCTTGGTCAGACCAAGAATTTCGCCTAGAGCATCTATAAAGAGTGAAAATTCGCCTTAGCCCAATCAATCTTGATAATCAAGAACACTTCTTGATTATTCAAGAATCATAGATATAGTTCCTATATTCACTTGGGAAGAAGTGAAGGAGGCTAGCACCTAGGCATCTGCCAAACTGCTCGTGTGGATCACCGGTAGAGGAAGGACACTCAGTGGACTTCTCAAATTCGCGAATACGATAAGTCACCGATCAAAACTAGGTAAACATCTTTTCTTACTTAGTATAAACATAGTTAGTGGATCCTGGAAGGAATCACATAGTTAGCTTTTAGTTTTATTTGCGTCATAGCAGAAAACAAAATATAGAACATCAATGTATCATAGTAATTGATTGGTTGCATCAATTCATGAGCAGACATGATGCTGTAAGCTTTCTTTATTGGAATCCCTGTCAAGGAAATTGTTGGATGGTATAATGAATTTTAAATTCACTCTATGAATTATTCATATTTGATCTCTTTTACATAACCCCTGACTTTCTTGCTCAGGTGGCGGGATTGCTTCTGGGTATCAACCATTTCAGTGACTATACTTGCTCTTGCTGTGTTTTTTTGTGCAGAGAGCCCTCATTGGTAGCCTTGACTTTCTTGCTCAGGTGGCCAGAGATTGTCATATCCTGTTTTACAGTATTAATTTTTTGCTCAAATCTTTAACATGGCTGAATTGATAATCATGATGTTGCTGGAAGGTTGAATTAATATATGTTAGTCTTACCAGTTGTTCAACTTTTCATGCAGGTTATGAAGCATCAAATTTGAGGTATGTAATATAAGTAATATTGTTAGTTATATCTAAATTTGTAGCTTTCTTTAATCTTCATTCGGTAGTGTATGATGTAATATAAGTAATATTGTTAGAATTATATCTAAATCTGTAGCTTTCTTTAAACTTCATTCGGTAGTGGTTGGCAATACACCTCATTGATGCATTACTTATAGTTCCTGTCAAAATTTTCTGACAAAATTTTCCTGTCAAAACTGTATGTGTTTGTGTGTGTGAAAGCAAAGAATGGGGGTATTGGTTTTTCCTATTTTAGCTCCACTCTTCATATTTTTACTTCCCTTGATTACTGAAAATAGGTCTCTTTCAGTTATCTGATGCTATTTTTCACTAAACTTTTACTTATAGGTTCTATAGTATTTGTCGTCTTTACTTACTAATTTTTCTTAATTGATTTTGATTTAGGGTGTTTATTGCTTCTTGGGTAGCAAGGGAATTGAGCATACACGATGATGTTGATAATGGTGTATGGGGAGTAGAACATGGATTGGAGTTGAAGATGAGAAGCCAAGAGCAAAATGGATTGACATTCTGGCTTATTTCATATTTAAATTGTTGCATGATATCTCAAATAAAATATGACATGTTTAGAATTTGATACTACTATTTTTAAAAGTACTGATGTTTCATGGCTTTACCTTTTTTAGGGAAGAATATGTTTCTGTAGGTTTGAATTTAGTGGAATCTCCATTTCTAGATTAATGCTTTAATTTTTCAGCTTTAATTTTCTCCATTTCTAGATTACTGGTGTTTCATTCCTATATCTCATTTCCTTCTTTTAAAGATTTTCAACAACTTCATTCAAGACTTCAACATCCTTCTCAAACCTTTAATAAGCAATGGGAACCTATAAGAACATATGGAAATGAACTTATTGTTGAATCTTTGATTGGCTCAGCAATGGGTGGCGTGAAGGTACAACTTTATTGCAATTTAAGATGCTATAGTTCAAAAAAAAAGGATTGACATGTTCTGTGTTCTGTTTTAGATATCCAAAAGGGTTTTAGTTTTGTTTTCATAATTTATAGCAATATGATCTATGTTTACTTGGTTCATTTTGGGTAGTTGATCTTTATATATTCTTCCATTAATGAATTTACATCTTTCCTATTGTCATATGTGGTAAGAAAGATAATAGGCATGAATGGTCCTGGAGTACACCAAAAAAATGTTATTTGGTGTATCTCAAGCATTTCAGCATTATATGTTTTTTTTGCAAGTTAGATAGTTAACTTAGGGATTGTTTGTGTTGTTTTGCAGTCTTTTCAATTCATATCATCCAAGTTTGTTAATGTCAATTGCATATTATAGAATGGACCTATACCAACTCAGATTAGAGGAGGTAACAAACCTATGGACTTCATTAATAGTGAGGAACTTTTTATAACATATTATCTGTTGTATCTGACAATGCATCATGTCGTGCAAATAGGATGAACTGTGAATTTTATTGTTGAAATCAATCTCTATCTTCTGTGTACATTTTCTGTACAATGTGATTAATATTCTCTAATTTAACTCAAGGACTATATTTATTTTCCAAATCATTTTTTTAAGCTACTACTCAGAAAGATTAATAAAGCAACGAGAAAACAATGTATAGGTTACCTCAATTGGAGGTTGGTTGTGAGACTGAACCCTTAATTAGATGAGTTGCATATATCCAACAAGTTCAAAATTCGGCAGAAATCACTCAGGTAACAATTCTTATAGTATTTTATAAATTACTACATTCTGTATAAATTGATGCAGGTTCACTTAGGCAATGCCTATTAAAATTTTATATGACCATCAATATGTGCTGAATTAACAGTTTATTAGGTGTAGATAAGAATTTTGGACAGCAATGCCCAAAAATTTCTGAATACTAGAGTAGTTCCTAAACTTTACTTTCACAATGTAATACTACATTATGTATAAATTGCTGCAGGTCTGAAATTATTGTTGCCCTACTTATAATTTGAGTAAAAGGATTGTTATAATTAATTAGTCACTGCCTAACCTTTTTGTTGTAATTGTCTGGATACAGCTGCTAATTAATCATTGTTATTTCTCTACACAGCTATTTCTCTACACATCTGCTGAATTTATGTATTTGTCTGGATACTTGCTAATTTTTGTATTTGTCTGGATAGTTGCTAACTTAGCATTTGTCTGCATTTCTCTATTCTGCCTTATCAAATTCAGTTTCATAGAAGCCAATTTCTGTATTTGTCAGGATAGTTGCTAATTTTTCTGAAATATTCAGTTTCATTAGAGCTGCAATTATAATTCTGTATTTTTCTGTCCAATTCAGTTTGATAGCTACTGTATTTTTGTACATCAATATTGTCTAAACCAGTTTCATGACTTACATAGACGCCAATACTCCAGCTGTACTGAAATTTTTTCCCCCCAAATTCTGTCAATTACATGGATTATGTGTTGTGGTTCAATTCTACCTTTTCTGGTACAGATTGAGAAGCCTTTACAGAGACATGATTGATAGACATGTAGCAAAGTTGCAAGTGTACTATGATAAAATGAGACATAATCTTTCTGAGTAGCAATACCAATTTTTACAAAAAAAAAATAAAAACAAAAACACCCGTGCGAAGGCACGGCTATCATACTACTTAATATAATAAACTAATATTCCTAAAAAACTCAATGACAAATAACTGACCCGATACGTATATCAAGCAGCAAATTTGGGAGTTAATGAATGAGACATGTCTGCTTACAAAAACCAAAAAAAGACATGTTGGACAATCTATTGTTAGATATTACACAAGATACTGGTTGAAGTACATAAATGTACATAACATAGCGAACTAAAATTACATATTTGTTATTACCAAAAAAAAAATTACATATTTGTAAAGTAAAAATAATTTTTTAAAAAAATTGAAATAATATTCAGAGAATGTTTACTTTTTAACGTTTGAACTTATTTTAAAATCACAATTTAATCCGTAAATATTACAAATAGTGAAATATAGATTTAATATTGTTTAGTCTATATTTTTTTAAACCTCAATTATTTGATTTTTATAATAATATTTTATAAACTAAATAATTAACGTTCAATTTTTGTAAAATTAATAGAAAAGAATTGGTAGAAAAATTTAAATATGATTATTTTTTCTATCAATTTATTGGAAAAAATTAGTTAAAAAATAAAGTTAACTGTAAAAAGAAATTATGGCGAAATAAAGTTAGCTGTCAGGAAAGATGATCAAAATATCCATACTATATGGAGACCCTGAAATTTACCCTATTGGGTATGGGTCATCATCCGGGTCCGAGTATGGTGGTACTCTACTCGTACCCGTACCCATATACCCATTAGTAATAATAAATATATTTTTATATATATAAAATATAATACTTTAACACTTTTTATTGAAGAAATATTAAAGTTTTTATAAATATTGAAATATTTTATTAATGCATTCATATTTATTATTTATTTTTTATTTTTAGTAGTTATAAACGTAAAAAATTGGATGAATATAAATTTTATATCAACAAAAATAGTTTATTTTAAATTTTTTCTGGGTCCGAGTATGGGGATTAGACTACCCAGCGGGTATAGGTATGAGGATTCAGTTTGATACCTACTTACATACCTAGCTGTCAGCTGATATAAAAATTACAAAATTAGTTTTTTGATTTTAAGTAATATAAAACTTTTAATGAATATCGTAATGACATGATTATAACGACCCATATGACAATATCACTGAAAACAAAATCCTCTTTTTATGGACTTGTAAATTGTTATAATAATTTTTGAATTCCCTGATTCCATTTCCATCCTTCATGAAATGAAAGAGAATGAGAGATCCCATATTGATCCCTCCAAAAAAAAGGATCGTTCTTTCTTCTTTGTCTTTCTTCTTCAATTTCAATCCCTCAGACTCAGACATTCACTCACATTCCTTCCTTGTCAATCATTTTTCATTAAGCTCTCGATCGTGACGGCATTTATGATTTCCACCACACTCCTCAAACATTTCCTCTTTTTTTCAAAATTTCCGCTCACAGTTTCCAACAAATCATTCATGGCAATTCAAGTCGATTTTGTCCAATTCTAAATGCAGCAGATCTCATCAGATTTCTTTCCTTTTTCTTCGCGGTTTCTATCTCCGAAGAAAACCCATTGACAGCGAAATTTCGAGATTCCGTAAAAGGGCATTATCAAATAACTTACCATGTAGCGACAACGAAAACGGGGAAATGCAACCCAACGAAGAAACGCATTGCATTAGAGTAATGGTTGGTATGGTATATACGTCACTGTTGTGCATTTCAAAAGCTTATAAAGAAATTAATTAATATCATAATTATTGACAACTCAGCTTCTTTTGATTCTTTATTGTTTCAGATTTTATGCCTTAAAATGGCTAGTCAAGTTTAGTATTTAGCAGCCTAAAGCTGTTTTGCTTGCTGCTACAACCGCTCCAGTAATCATGGAGTTTTCCTCTGTGGTTTCTGTCTGCTTCTTCTTCCTAGCTCTCTGTAATCACAGGTATTTCAGCATCTTCTTCTTCTTGAGTTCTTGTTCTTTTGATTGATTAACCAAGAATGTTTGAAGATAATGCACCTGATTTCATCATTTTACTGAGAGTTTAAATGTTGTACTGCTTTTGTTGACTAGTTTGACAATACTTTATCAATGTGATGTTTATTTATTCAGTGGCGGTTTGAATGAATGATTTTGCACTCTTGAAAGAAAATTTGGCTTGAATGTTTGCCTTTGAGTTCAAAATTGTTGAAACAATGTTTTCCTGGTGTAAACCAAAAGGATATTGTGATTTTGAGCCCCCATTGGGTGAATTTGGTTTGATTGTGTGCATTTGAAAAGCTTATGAAGAAATTGCTTTCCATAAATCTGATTTTATTGTTTACCATTGAAATATAGTATTTGCCTATTGGGTAGCTGAAGTAAAAAACGGTTTACTGTAACCACCTGCCAACAGAAACTTCGACAATCAAGATCATGATGTCAGTTTTGCCTTTGGTCCGTTTATTCCATGAACTCAACACCAGGAAATTCGTTTTAATTCTATTGATGAATATGGGGAAGCAAAACAATATGTTTAGAACTATAAGTTAAATGAACGGGCCAAAAAGATTCCAATTTATCTTGATGTGAAATATTATGGACAAAGTTCAACTCGAATCCTCTCTGTGGAACCAATAGCTATCGTCTCGTGGAATTAATTTGAGCATATATATATATGGATAGATTAAAGGAACACTGGTCTGTTTTTTAGTTGACAAAAAAGTAATGAATAATGTAAGGAAATGAAATTTTCTTATTGATTATTGATTATGGAAATTTGACTTTTCGTTTCAGTGTGTCATCTGAAAATATAACAAGTGACCTACAACGAGCTTGCCTCCCACCCAGAGGTTGGAATTCCTATGATTCCTTTAGCTGGATAATTTCTGAAGAAGAATTTTTGGCTAATGCCGAAATTATTTCTCAGCGTCTCAAGGATCATGGATACGAGGTATAAATACTTCAGTAAAGTAAAGCATATAATGAATCTGTATATGCTAGTAGTACTTTTCTAATTGCTAGGCATAGATATGATTTCCTTCCTTCAAATCCTTGTAGTATGCTGTGGTGGATTTCCTTTGGTATAGAAAGAAGGTCAAGGGTGCTTATACTGATTCTCTTGGATTCGACATAATTGATGAATGGGGGAGGATGGTCCCTGACCCAGTAAGGTGGCCTTCTTCTCAAGGTGGGAAAGGATTCAGTGAAGTAGCCAATAAAGTGCATAGCATGGGTTTGAAGTTTGGGTTCCATGTAATGAGAGGGATAAGCACACAAGCTGTCAATGCAAATACCCCTATCTTGGATACACAAACGGTATTGCTCTATTTTTGCTATGGCTTTAATAACTGTTTTGTAATATTTAACATTAATAGTAATGCACTCCCTGTGTTATAAATTGTATCTAAATCTCCTCTAAAGCTATATATGCATCTGTAATTTATTTGCACAGAGGATGGAAGTGAAGTTTTCTGTTGATTCTTTTTCCTCTAATTATAAAATGATTTTACGGCCTCAAACTTAAGCTCTTTTGACAATTTCATCTGGCCCTCTTGCTATTTGCTAGGGATGCGCTTACCAGGAAGGTGGTCGAGTGTGGTATGCCAAAGATATAGCAATCCCAGAAAGGGCTTGTGCATGGATGCCTCATGGTTTCATGAGTGTAAATACAAATTTGGGAGCTGGAAGAGCCTTTTTGAAGTCCCTCTATGAGCAGTATGCTGCATGGGGTGTTGATTTGGGTAATTGGACTACTAAAACATATTCTACTTATCGGGCACTATCACAACATAAATGTCATAAACATTAATCATGATGTTTTTTCATAAGTTCATTGCATTTGAGATATCCCTTTAAGCACTTCTGCAGTTCTACCTATGTTTTTCCTTTAGCCTTGATAGATACTTTTTGTGCTTTCTGTGCAGTGAAACATGACTGTGTATTTGGTGATGACTTGGACTTAAATGAAATAAGCTATGTATCAGAGGTATTAAGCCTATGTTTCTGCTCACACTTGTCCCCTCCCTACCTCTTCCATATCAAAAATCAAAAATTAGATGAATAGTAATTTGGCTCAGATGTTTTGAGAGAACCTAAAAGAAATTTGATGCCAGGTTCTCAATGAGCTTGATCGTCCCATTGTATATTCGCTGTCTCCTGGGACCAGTGCAACACCAGCCATGGCAAAGGATGTCAGTGGACTAGTCAACATGTATCGTATAACAGGAGATGATTGGGATAACTGGAAAGATGTCAATGCACACTTTAATGTGTCAAGGTGATTAGGATTTCAAATTAAGATATTCTATCTGTCTCCAAAGCACCTAACTGTTATGTTCCCACTCCATTTGTCTAATTTTCTTACCATTCTTTATAACTTCTAGTTCATTTTCAAATTCTGTATCAGGGATTTTTCTACTGCTAATATGATAGGAGCAAAAGGTTTAAAGGGAAGTTCTTGGCCTGATTTGGACATGCTACCATTTGGATGGCTAACTGATCCAGGTTTAAAGCTGCACTGCCACTTCTTGTTCCCCATCCCCGAGAAAGAAACCATGACCATTTTGTGAATGGGTTGGTGATGAGTGATCCAAAATCTTCTTGCAATGTGGACCATTTCTGAAGATAAACTAATTATATTAACACAAGGACACTGCTGATGCATTATTATCATTTTTCTTTTCAACGAAGCATCACAAAATTTGAAAGATGTTTAGATAATTGCTTTGACCAGGTTGAAACTTTTGGGAATTAAATAATAAAATTGCTCCTTTTCCTCTTTCTTGTAGGTTCAAATGATGGGCCACACAGATTTACTAACCTCAATCTAGATGAGCAAAAAACTCAGGCATGCATAGCAGCAAAACTGAGTTGCTTTCCTATATGTTTAAGTACCTATGTTGGTTTCTGCACATTTAATGTGAATGATTCCTAATATTCGTATCTTGCAGATGACTTTGTGGTCCATGGCAAAGTCACCCCTAATGTATGGAGGGGATTTGCGGAATCTTGATGAGATCACTTATGATCTCATCACTAACCCCACCTTGCTGGAGATTAATCATTTCAGCTCAAACAACAAGGAAGTATGTGAGCCATCTCTCATTTTCTTTTTGAAATAATAGGTTTGCAGATAAGTATTATATCACTATTGCTGCATTGACAGTTTCCTTTTATCACAAGCCCAAACCCAGAAATGAGAAGATCTAAGATAGATAGACAAACATCATACACAAATTCATTAGGTTTAACTTCCTGTACCGAGTCAAAGGCAAGCGGTTGGTCCATTGAAAGTCTCAGCAAAGATCTTGAAAGAATCTGTTGGAAAAGAAGTTTAGGAAATGAGCAACAAGCCCCTTTTTGTCTGCTCAAGAGAGAACTGCGCTTGGCCTCGTAATACTGCTCTTCCTTTCTTTGATCTATATTTGTTAGATTTTTTTTTCCTTTTTATAAAAAAAGAATTATGTTGCTAACCCAAATTGTTGTATTGATGCTGATACAGAGAAGAAGAAGACACAATGCATCAAGCAGATTATCGAGGGAAACATCATTTAGTTGCAACACATGGAAGGGAATATTGCTTGGCTGCTTCTCCAAAAAGAAAGGTTACTTCTAAAGAGTTCAAGAGAGGGTCATTTTCTCCCTGCAGAAGTGATGCAAATCAGGTATGTTGTAGTCTGTATTTCACCTACATGAGTGGCATTTCACTCTAATTCATTATTGGGAATAGACACCGGAAGCATCCGATTACCAAAGAAGACTTGTATTTTCTTGATTTTTATGGGTTCTATGGAAGCTTTTCTCTCTACTCTATAACAGATGTGGAAGTTGAATCCCAATGGGACCCTGGTAAACTGTTATTCCGGCCTCTGTGCAACACTAGACTCTGTCCAAGGTGAAAATTTGTAAATTATATGCTAAGTTCCATAATACTCATAGTTTCTGAAAGTCATCATGTTTTCTTCTCATTACTTTTTGTTCATATCTCTACTTGGCCATTGATACAATCTGCAGTTAGTTCTGGTGGAATTCGTTCCTGGATTGCTACAGGAAGAAGAGGTCAGATAACAATCCTTTATAAAGTTTAAGAACTTCCGTGTATTTTTCAAAACATCAACATAAAAATGATTCATTCTTGAGCATTTTAGTCTTTGGAGTTATATTTGTTGAAATGAGGCGAATTCAGACTTCACTTGTCTCTACTAAGACATCTCTTAAATCTTTCTTTTAGTAAATTAAAAATTTGTTCATGAAAGATGATAAATTTTTCAATTTAGTCCCAAAAAAATAAAATTATAAGATTTAGTTCCTACATGTTTTCGTGCAGGAGAAGTGTATTTGGCTTTCTTCAATCTAAATGAAGAGGCGACAGTGATTTCAGCACAGACTTCAGACCTAGGCAAAGTGATTCCTGGCAGAAGCTCTTCTTCATGTAAGTGCAAGGAATTGTGGAGTGGAAAAGAGATAATAATAGTAGAGAAAGGGACATTATCAATTTCAGTGGAAAAGCATGGATGTGCATTATTTGTACTGAATTGCAGTTAGTTTAATTTGCCCAAGTAAAACAATTTCGCTGCAGAAATGATATTTGATTTTCAATCAGTTGTAAATCAATTGTTCCCCACTTCTCAATTTTGAGGTGGATCCCATTTAAATTTAAATAGTTATATTTCTCGCATTTTGATCAAACGTCAGTCACATCTATATAATATTTAGGTCATTTTGATCCTAAATGTATGCTCTATTGTTCATTTCGGTCCATTATGTTTTAAAATGTTCAAATTGATCCTAAATGTTGGCAAAATGTTTCATTTTGGTCCTCAATGTTGATAAAATGTTTCATTTTGGTCCCAAATGATTGAATTTGATCATATTTATCACGTCTCTTATTTCAATTTCAAAGGACTTGTTAAGGAGAACTTGTAGCTTTGAATTCATTGCATTCGAATTTGAAACGAGAGAGATATGATCAACTTTACTTGTTTGACCATGAAACGAATAGTCTACTTTTAGAACCGATTTAACCTCGTTTGTTGACAACATCAACTAGACAGAGAAAATACGCTTTGAGAATAATATGTAGCTTTAAATTCGTCACGTTTGAAATTGAAATGAGCCATATTTAATAGTTTGGACCAAAATGAAATATTTTGTCAATATTTAGGACCAATTTGAACATTTTGAAACATAATAGACCAAAATGAACATTAGAGCATATGTTTAGGACCAAAATGAACCTTTAACCAATTTATATACATTTCAAACATTATGTGCCATGCAAGTTGGTGCCTAACTTAGAACTCTAAAAATATTTAAGGAAAGTATTGTTAATCAAACCTCTTTTTTCTACATTGTCGAGCTCCTTTTGTTTAGGGTGGGAAACACTGAAAGTAGTTATGCTGTCTTTTTGCTCGTGCCAAAACGCTTGTTTTTCATTTAAGAAGATCAATGGATTATGCTGAAATATAGGACAAATACTTTAGAAAAAAGAATATAGTGGTTGGGACTTTCCCATTTTAGCTAAGTGAGAGTTGAGGTGAATGTAGACTGAAAAACGATAAATGGTAAAAGCTTTTGGTAATGTTAGATGTGGAAGAAGTACTTGTTTATATATTAATTGACAAAATTTCCTCAATTATAATTTTTTTTATATTTTTATAATTAATTATAAAAAATCTTATTTTTTTAAGGCATACGAATAAAATCTTATTTTCTCACAATAGGTTGAATACAGACTCAAATTTCCATTGAGATAGATGTTTGTATTTAGTATTCAATAATGTCTCAGATAAAATTATCTAATGTAAATTTAGTCTAATATTCAAGTGTAGAAAATACTGAATAATAAAATAAAAGTAAATACTTCCCCTTACAAAATAAAAAAAAAATAATAAATACTATTTTTTTAATTTTGAATTTCAGTTTTAAAATATTTTCTAAATTGACGTTAATGTATTTTTTATGGAAAATTAGACGTTAATGTAATATCTTGAAAATATTAATATGACTAAATACACTTTTGGTCATATAACTTTGGCAAAGGTCTTAATTTGGTCCCATAACTTTTTTTGTTACAATTTTGGTCTCATAACTTTTGAAAATGTCCCACCATTAGTCTTAAGCTGATTTACATTCATTATCTGTTGTTAAATCCACTTCACCCATATTTGCCACGTTATCGTTCAACTCAGTATGTCAGATCATCTTTAACGGCAGAAAATGGATAGAAATTATGACACCAAAATTATAACAAAAAAAGTTATAGGACCAAATTGAGATCTTTGCCAAAGTTTTGGGACCAAAAGTGCAGTTTGGTCATATTAATATTAGCGTTCCTGAAATCTTTGAATATCAGACATAAATTCCTTCCATTATTTCCACCAATTCCCTACGAATTTAGCTATAGTTTAAACGCGGACAGAAAAACAAGTTGCAGTTGAAAATTCCACCAATACACTTGAAAATTTTAAATTCTCTCATTAATAGTCTTATACAAAAGGATTTATCTAATACGATACATTTTAAAGTTTTTTCTTATTGGTTAGCAGAGTATCTCATATCTTAAAATTTATGTAAATTCATTTAAAAGATAATTTTTAATGTTTAAAAAAAAGTGTAATCAAACTTGGTTGGTCTAGTGGTTAGCTCACTAAATCGTTTAAGCAAGTGTCACGGATTCGATCCCCGCCTTATGTATACAGCAACAAACCAACCCAAAAACAGAAACCTAGAGCACATGGGAGAAGGAACTATACAAAATTTCCTAAAACACCCAATGATAAATAACTGACCCGATACGTATATCAAGCAGCAAATCTGGGAGTTAATGAATGAGACATGTCTGCTTACAAAAACCAAAAAAAGACATGTTGGACAATCTATTATTAGATATTACACAAGATACTGGTTGAAATACATAACTTACATATTTGTTATTACCAAAAAAAAATTACATATTTGTAAAGTAAAAATAATTTTTCAAAAAAACTAGAATTAATATTTTTCAGAGAAAATTTACTTTTTAACCTTTGAACTTATTTTAAAATCACAATTTAATCCATAAATATTACAAATAGTGAAATATAGATTTAATATTTTTCAGTTTATATCTTGAAATCTAAGAAAATTCATTTAAAAGATAATTTTTAATATTTAAAAATTCATTAGACGAATAAAAAGAAACCTTAAGGGCACATGTTAGAAGGACCCTTTGATTTTGAGTAATATAAAACTTTTAATGAATATCTTAATGACATGATTATAACGACCCATGACAATTCAAGTCGATTTTGTCCAATACTAAATGCAGCAGATCTCATCGGTTTTCTTTCCTTTTTCTTCGCGGTTTCTATCTCCGAAGAAACCCCATTGAAAGGGCATTATCAAATAAATAACTTACCATGTAGCGACAACGAAAACGGGTAAAATGGTAAATGCAACTCAACGAAGAAACGCATTGGCATATTAGAGTAATGGTAGGTATATATACGTCACTGTTATGAACAATATGATATTACTAACAACTCAGCTTCTTCTTCTGGTTCTTTATTGTGTGCATTTGAAACGCTTATAAAGAAATTAATTAATATCATAATTATGATATTAATTCTTGACAACTCAGCTTCTTTTGATTCTTTATTGTTTCAGATTTTATGCCTTAAAATGGCTAGTCAAGTTTAGTATTTAGCAGCCTAAAGCTGTTTTGCTTGCTGCTACAACCACTCCAGCAATCATGGAGTTTTCCTCTGTGGTTTCTGTCTGCTTCTTCTTCCTTGCTCTCTGTATTCACAGGTATTTCAGCATCTTCTTCTTCTTCTCTAGAATGTTTGAAGATAATGCATGTGGTTTCATCATTTTACTGAGAGTTTAAATGCACAGAAATTAGACAATTTAGATTATGTTTTGTGGAACTGCGAAGTTGAAGCTTGAAAGTATATATAGCTATACTGCTTTTGTTGATTAGTTTGACAATTCTTTATCAATGTGATGTTTATTTATTCAGTGGCGGTTTGGATGAATGATTTCGCACTCTTGAAAGAAAATTTGGCTTGAATGTTTGTTTGCCTTTGAGTTCGAAATTGTTTAAACAATATTTTCCTGGTGCAAACCAAAAGGATATTGTGATTTTGAACCCCCATTGGGTGAATTTGTTTTGATTCTGTGCATTTGAAAAACTTATAAAGAAATTGCTTTCCAAAAATCTGATTTCATTGTTTACCATTGAAATATAGTATTTGCCTATTTGGTAGCTGAAGTTGCATAAAAAACGGTTTACTGTAACCACCTGCCAACAGAAACTTCGACAATCAAGATCATGATGTCAGTTTTGCCTTTGGTCCTTTTATTCCACATGAACTCAACACCAGGAAATTCGTTTTAATTATTGATGAATATGGGGAAGCAAAACAATATGTTTAGAACTATAAGCTAAATTCCAATTTACGTTGATGTGAAATGTTATGGACAAGGTTCAACTCGAATCCTCTCCGTGGAACCAATAGGCAATAGCTATCGTCTCGTGAAATTAATTTGAGCCTATATATATATGGATAGATTAAAGGAATGCTGGTCTGTTTTTTAGTTGACAAAAAAGTAATGAATAATGTAAGGAAATGAAATTTTCTTATTGATTATTGATTATGGAAATTTGACTTTTCGTTTCAGTGTGTCATCTGAAAATATAACAAGTGACCTACAACGAGCTTGCCTCCCACCCAGAGGTTGGAATTCCTATGATTCCTTTAGCTGGATAATTTCTGAAGAAGAATTTTTGGCTAATGCCGAAATTATTTCTCAGCGTCTCAAGGATCATGGATACGAGGTATAAATACTTCAGTAAAGTAAAGCATATAATGAATCTGTATATGCTAGTAGTACTTTTCTAATTGCTAGGCATAGATATGATTTCCTTCCTTCAAATCCTTGTAGTATGCTGTGGTGGATTTCCTTTGGTATAGAAAGAAGGTCAAGGGTGCTTATACTGATTCTCTTGGATTCGACATAATTGATGAATGGGGGAGGATGGTCCCTGACCCAGTAAGGTGGCCTTCTTCTCAAGGTGGGAAAGGATTCAGTGAAGTAGCCAATAAAGTGCATAGCATGGGTTTGAAGTTTGGGTTCCATGTAATGAGAGGGATAAGCACACAAGCTGTCAATGCAAATACCCCTATCTTGGATACACAAACGGTATTGCTCTATTTTTGCTATGGCTTTAATAACTGTATTGTAATATTTAACATTAATAGTAATACACTCCCTGTGTTATAAATTGTATCTAAATCTCCACTAAAGCTATATATGCATCTATAATTTAATTGCACAGAGGATGGAAGTGAAGTTTCCTGTTGATTCTTTTTATGGCCTCAAACTTAAGCTCTTGTTGACAATTTCATCTGGCCCTCTTGCTATTTGCTAGGGATGCGCTTACCAGGAAGGTGGTCGAGTGTGGTATGCCAAAGATATAGCAATCCAAGAAAGGGCTTGTGCATGGATGCCTCATGGTTTCATGAGTGTAAATACAAATTTGGGAGCTGGAAGAGCCTTTTTGAAGTCCCTCTATGAGCAGTATGCTGCATGGGGTGTTGATTTGGGTAATTGGACTACTAAAACATATTCTACTTATCCGGCACTATCACAACATAAATGTCATTAACATTAATCATGATGTTTTTTCATAAGTTCATTGCATTCGAGATATCCCTTTAAGCACTTTTGCAGTTCTACCTATGTTTTTCCTTTAGCCTTGATAGACACTTTTTGTGCTTTCTTTGCAGTGAAACATGACTGTGTATTTGGTGATGACTTGGATTTAAATGAAATAAGCTATGTATCAGAGGTATTATGCCTATGTTTCTGCTCACACTTGTCCCCTACCTACCTCTTTCATATCAAAAATTAGATGAATAGTAATTTGGCTCAGATGTTTTGAGAGAACCTAAAAGAAATTTGATGCTAGGTTCTCAATGAGCTTGATCGTCCCATTGTATATTCGTTGTCTCCTGGGACCAGTGCAACACCAGCCATGGCAAAGGATGTCAGTGGACTAGTCAACATGTATCGTATAACAGGAGATGATTGGGATAACTGGAAAGATGTCAGTGCACACTTTAATGTGACAAGGTGATTAAGATTTCAATTCAAGATATTCTATCTGTCTCAAAGCACCTAGCTGTTATGTTCCTACTCCATTTGTCTAATGTTCTTACCATTCTATATAACTTTTATTTCATTTTCAAATTCTGTATCAGGGATTTTTCTATTGCTAATATGATAGGAGCAAAAGGTTTAAAGGGAAGTTCTTGGCCTGATTTGGACATGCTACCATTTGGATGGCTAACTGATCCAGGTTTAAAGGCTGCACTGCCACTTCTTGTTCCCCCATCCCCGAGAAAGAAACCATGACCATCTTGTGAATGGGTTGGTGATGAGTGAATCAAAATCTTCATGCAATGTGGACCATTTCTGAAGATAAACTAATTATATTAACACAAGGACACTGCTAATGCATTATTGTCATTTTTCTTTTCAATGAAGCATCAGAAAATTTGAAAGATGTTTAGATAATTGCGATGACCAGGTTGAAACTTTTGGGAATTGGATAATAAAATAGCTCCTTTTCCTCTTTCTTGTAGGTTCAAATGATGGGCCACACAGATTTACTAACCTCAATCTAGATGAGCAAAAAACTCAGGCATGCATAGCAGCAAAACTGAGTTGTTTTCCTATATGTTTAAGTACCTATGTTGGTTTCTGCACATTCAATGTGAATGATTCCTAGTATTCGTATCTTGCAGATGACTTTGTGGTCCATGGCAAAGTCTCCACTAATGTATGGAGGGGATTTGCGGAAGCTTGATAAGACCACGTATGATCTCATCACTAACCCCACCTTGCTGGAGATTAATCATTTCAGCTCAAACAACAAGGAAGTATGTGAGCCATCTCTCGTTTTCTTTTTGAAATAATAGGTTTGCAGATAAGTATTATATCACTATTGCTGCATTGACAGTTTCCTTATATCACAAGTCCAAACCCAGAAAACTTCAAGATAGATAGACAAACATCATACACAAATTCATTAGGTTTAACTTCCTGTACTGAGTCAAAGGCAAGTGGTTGGTCCATTGAAAGTCTCAGCAAAGATCTTGAAAGAATCTGTTGGAAAAGAAGTTTAAGAAATGAGCGACAAGCCCCTTTTTGTCTGCACAAGAGAGAACTGCGCTTGGCCTCGTAATACTGCTCCTCCTTTCTTTGATCTATATTTGTTAGATTTTTTTTTTTCCTTTTTATAAAGTAAGAATTGTGTTGTTAACCCAAATTGTTGTATTGATGGTGATACAGAGAAGAAGACACAATGTTTCAAGCAGATTATCAAGGGAAACATCATTTAGTTGCAACACATGGAAGGGAATATTGCTTGGCTGCTTCTCCAAAAAGAAAGGTTACTTCTAAAGAGTTCAAGAGAGGGTCATTTTCTCCCTGCAGAAGAGATGCAAATCAGGTATGTTGTAGTCTGTATCTCACCTACATGAGTGGCATTTCACACTTATTCATTATTGGGAATAGACACCGGAAGTATCCGATTACGAAAAGACTTGTATTTTCTTGATTTTTATGGGTATGTGGAAACTTATCTCTCTACTCTATAACAGATGTGGAAGTTGAATCCCAATGGGACCCTGGTAAACAGTTATTCTGGCCTCTGTGCAACACTAGACTCTGTTCAAGGTGAAAATTTGTAAATTATATGCTAAGTTCCATAATGACTCAAATAGTTTCTGAAAGTCATCATGTTTTCTTCTCAATACTTTTTGTTCATATCTCAACTTGGCCATTGATACAATCTGCAGTTAGTTCTGGTGGAATTCGTTCCTGGATTGCTACAGGAAGAAGAGGTCAGATAACAGTCCATACATATATAATCTGAGATGAAGCTTGCATTTTTTTAATCACTATGCTTTTTGACCACCACTCTATGGCACTCATTACAGGACTATTAGTGACGAAGACATGTCTTGTTTCCCGCTGCAGAATTTAGTGCTTATCCAAAACACCCACAAACACATACAAAATGGATGCTAATATTAATAGCATAGCTAATCTCTCAAGTGTGAAACTGAGTAACGTGATTATGCTAATATTAATATAATTTTTAAACATTAATTGTTAAGTACAATATCAATAAAATTTAGAAACACATCAAAATTTTTATTAAATTTTAGTTAGTTTTTTTAAGAAATGGACTAAATTGATTATAATCGCATCTTTTAGGGACTAAATAATGAATTTTCTCTATTTTTGGATGGTTTGGCCATACTCATAGTGCTACATGTTCTCGTGCAGGAGAAGTGTATTTGGCTTTCTTCAATCTAAATGAAGAGGCGACAGTGATATCAGCACAGATTTCAGACCTAGGCAAAGTGATTCCTGGCAGAAGCTTTTATTCATGCAAGGGCAAGGAATTGTGGAGACGAAAACACATAGTAATAGAGAAAGGGACATTATCACTTTCAGTGGAAAAGCATGGATGTGCATTATTTGTACTGAAATGCAGATAGTTTAATTTGCCCAAGTAAAACAATTTCGCTGCAGAAATGATACTGATTTTCAATCTGTTGTAAATCAATTGTATCCCATTTCTCAATTTTGAGGTTGATCCCATTTAAATTTAAATAAAGTTATATATATGTTTTGCATTTTGATCAAACGTCATTCTCATCTATATAATACTTATATAAAGCCTAAGATTCTCGCCTAAACTTAGGTCAGTATCATTAAATTTCAAACATTATATGTGCCAGGCAAGTTGGTGCCTAACTTAGAACTCTTAAAATATTTAAGGAAAGTATTGTTAATCAAACCTCTTTTTTCAAACATTATGCTGTCTTTTTTTTTTGGCCTGATTATGCTGTCTTTTTGCTCGTGCGAAAACGTTTGTTTTTCATTTAAGAAAGTCAATGGATTATACTGAAATATAGGACAAACACTTTAGAAAAAAGAATATAGTGGTTGGGACATTCCCATTTTAGCTAAGTGAGAGTTGAGGTGAATATAGACTGAAAAACGATAAATGGTAAAAGCTTTTGGTAATGTTAGGTGTGGAAGAAGTACTTGTGTATATATAATTGACAAAATTTCCTCAATTATAAATTCTATTTATGTTTTTATAATTAATTATAAAAAATCTTATTTTTTTAAGGCATTCAAATAAAATCTTATTTTCTCACAATAGGTTGAATACAGACTCAAATTTCCATCGAGACAGATGTTTGTATTTAGTATTCAATAATGTCTCCAATAAATTATCTATCTTATGTAAATTTAGTCTAATATTCAAGTGTAGAAAATACTGAATAATAAAATAAAAGTAAATACTTCCCCTTACAAAATAAAAATAATAATAAATACTATTTTTTAAATTTTGAATTTCAGTTTTAAAATATTTTTAAAATTGACGTGAATGTCTTTTTTATGGAAAATTGACGTTAATGTAATATCTTGAAAATATTAATATAGCTAAAGTGCATAGACAAAGGTCTCAATTTGGTCTATAATTTTAGCATAGGTCTCAATTTGGTCTCATAACTTTTTTTGTTGCAATTTTGGTCCCATAATTTTTGAAAACATCCCACTATTGGTCCCAAGTTGATTTTCATCAATTATCTGCCGTTAAATCCACTTCACTCACATTTGTCACGTCATCATTTAACTCAGTATGTCAAATCATCTTTAACGACAAAAAATGGATAGAAATCAGCTTGGGACCAACAGTGAGACGTTTTCAAAAGTTATGAGATCAAAATTGCAATAAAAAAGTTATGGAACTAAATTAAAATTTTTGTCAAAGTTCTGGAACACTTTAGCCGTATTAATATTAACGTTCATGAAATCTTTGAATATCAGACATAAATTCCTTCCATTATTTCCACCAATTCCCTAGGAATTTAGATAGTTTAAACGCGGACAGAAAAACAAGTTGCAGTTAATAATACACTTGAAAATTTTAAAATCTCTCATTAATAGTCTTTTATTGGGTAAGACTACAAAATTTGATTCTTGACATGAGATACAATGGATCATGAAGGAATAAAATGATGACACATGAAAAAGTTAGTTGGATGTAAGTAGTACTGTGAATTCATACACAGTTGTAATTGATTAAAAAATTTATTATTTTTTTATTATTTTTTAGCATTAAATTACATCAATTGCTATAATTATATTCCATCAACATTTGAGTCCCTTTACAAAATTTCCAAAGATTGCTTGAGCCTTCATTGCTTGACACATCATTCTTACCATAACTGAACACAAGCTTACAGATTGCGGTTTTCATGGATCTCCATCTTTCGTTTTCTTCCTTCCATTTTTTACCATTTCCTTCTCTCTCTCTCTCACACACATTTTCTACTTCCTTCCTTCCTTCATTGATTCTCCTTCTTCCCATTATTCCATTTCTTGATTATAATGCGAAACATGTTCTCTGCAACTTCATCATCATCGTTCGCAACTCCATCTTCTTCACACGCTTCTTCTTCTCTCTTCTCCTCAAAACCCACATTCAACCTCCAATTCAACAACACCGAACCAAAAAACCACTCTCTTCAACTTCAATCTCAATCTCAATCCCTTTCCCTCTCTCCTCGTTCCCCCAAATTGAAAACCCTAACCGCCGTCACAATCGGCGACGCCGTCATCGCCGACAAACTCCACCGCCTCTCATCGGAATTCCAGTCGCTATCGGAGCCAATCGACCGCGTGAAGCGTCTCCTTCACTACGCCGCCCTGTTGCCGCCGATGTCGGAGTCGGATCGCGTGCCGGAGAACAGAGTAAAAGGATGCACGACGCAAGTGTGGGTGGTGGCGGAGATCGACGAGTTTCGGAGAATGCGATTCAGAGCCGATAGCGATTCCGAGATCTCCAAAGGATTCTGCTGGTGCTTGATTTGGATGTTGAACGGTGCAGATGCCGACGAGGTGATGATGGTAGAAACAGAGGATCTCGCTGATATCAATGTTGTTGGATCGTATCATGTGAAGGCGAAATCGAGAGTGAATACATGGCAAAATGTGTTGTTTTCGATGCAGAAAGCTACCAAGGCTTTGGTTATGGAGATGGATGATGGATTTGGAAAGCATCATCCTCTTCAACCTTTCACATTCTCTCATTGTCGATTTCATCATAATGGCTGATAACAGAGCATTCTCTGTTTGGGATTTTTCTCAGAACCACATACTTTTTCTATGCTTGACTGACACTCATGAATAAAGTATAGGATAGGGAACAAGATACAGAAAAGGCTCATATATATCGATAATTATATATATATATATATATATATATATGTGTGTGGAAGTTATGTTGTGAAGCTGTACATGGAAGTTATGTTGTTCAAGGTTGTAACTTGTAACTAATTTCTTAGTCTTCAATCAATAGTTTACTCTTTCTCTTTAATCTTTGTGTTGGTTTATTTGACTCTCTCAGTTTGTCGATGGATCTTTAGAGTTCCTTCACCGTGTATTTCTTGTGAAGTTAGAGAGAGAAAGAAAGAAGAGAGAAAAAATGTTGATCCTATAAGACTCACATTTTTTCTCTCTTCTTCGTCCTTTCTTTCTCCACCTTCACAAGAAATGCATGGTCAAAGAACTCTGATCCAATACCCCATATGTCTCTCTCCTTTCCTCCTCCCACCACGCATTGCTATATTTTGAGCCTCCTAATCAAACAGGAGGGCCGGTCACTAATTTTGTGTAGTAGTGGATTTTGTACTTTCATATTGATTGATTGTCCTCTCTTATTTGAAGCTTTGGACATTAATTTATACTTGATTGTTTATAATAGAAGAGTCTCACAACAAAATAGTTATATTTACAAGATATCGAATTTAAAATTTTACTTAAGCGATATCAAAATTTTTTAAATTTTTTTTAGCTTTCTTTTTTTTTTAAAGTTTATCTTGTCATTAATTTCATCTTGCAATTCAAACCTTATTGTGTAATTGTGAGTTTTTGAGTAGATTTATTCTTATATTGCATGTTGTCTCCATCTACCAAGTATATATTGCAACTGCAAATTTCAGAGTAGGAATTTTCTATAGCAAAGGATGTTATATTATTTATATATGTAATATTCATTGACAATGGTATCATCTAAATTGATTCAAATCAATTATCATAACAGTGATGTCATCCAAAGTTCCTCTTTTCAGAGCAAGATGCACAAGCTCCTTACAAGCAGCCAGAAGCCCAGAAGAAGAAGTTGCATTACTACTTTTCTTGCAAGTTTTGTTGTTTTCTTTTAAGGGTGTCGTCGTCTCCTTCTTCATGCTTACTCGCTTCAACATTGAGATTCTTCGTGATTTTGATGGAGGGCTTTCATTTTCACACCCAAATTCTTCACCATCATCATCATTCCAACAATTCAATGTCTTGTTTTTATAACCCCTTATTATTGCTTGCTTCTTCTTCTTCTTAACAAGCGAAACTCTCCTCATCAGCTTTGATGAAGGACTTACACTCACACGACCATCATGATCATTATTATCAACAGCAACAATATTATCATTCTCTGCATCTCCTGATGAACATATCTTCTCTTGATTTCCACATAAGCGTGTTACAGTATCAACAGCTTCTTGGCTACCAACCTAGGCAAATTATCATTTCAAATCAATGTTGATAAAATATAATGATAAAATAAAACATTCATATCTATAATTTATTTATTCTTTTTATTTTTGATAATTATAAATACAAAAAAAAAATTGATGAAAATTATTTTTATATTAATAAAAAATCATTTTAAAAAATTTTCTATAAGACAATTTGACTATTTTTTTTGTTATAAAAAGTTAGGGTGAGTTAGGCCCTGGGAGCTCACCAAGGCTAAGGCATGCCTCTAGGCTCTCTATGAGCGCTTACAAAGGTACTTATAAATCACCTACCAACAAAACCCTCACATTGGAAGACAATTTGACTATTGGTTTGGTCTAGAAATGTGAATTGATTTTTGACACCCATTCATTGGTCTAGAGAGGAGAATCATAGTATGATGTACATAAGCTATGATTATGAATAATGTGAAGTTGCTTGTGTCTCACCTCTTCCCACAATCCATCAGAAGCCAAGACAAGAAACTCCATATCTGAAGTCAATTGTAAGATGTTAGTTTCAGGCTCAGCCACCACCCAATCCTTCAAATGAGCATCCCCAATGCTTCTAGAAACAGAGAGTATCCCATGAACTCTCCATACCCCATGATGAATCTCCACATATCCTCCCTTCAAATACACCATATCAACATGATTATATATTATTTTGCATTTTTTATGTATATAATATATATATCATTGGAATATGCATGGGAAGTTTATATGAATGAATGAGTAATCAAGTACCTTATCCTCAATTCTTCTTCTTTCATCTTCCAATTCTGCTCTGTGATCTCTTGTGAGAACTTGAGCCACTCCACCTCTACAAAGAACAGCCCTACAATCTCCCACGTTGGATACAACAATCTCTTTCCCTTCTATCAATGCTGTCACACAACAGGCTCCACTGCCTATACCCTGTATTGTTATGCAATGAAATGAAGAACTTTGTGCACTAATCACATAATTATAGGAAGGAAACACAGTGCATAACAACAGATTAACATATGGAGATTAAGATTGAAAAACCCAACACCACAAAAACTCAAATCAGCATTTTCCACACAACCAATTAATGAAGAAGTATTTGCACTAATCACATAGTTACAGGAAAAAGATTGTATAAGAACCAAATTTTTAAAACTTAGAAGTGGTTATTTAAGTGGTCAAGAGTTCAAGGTTTAAAGGTTCAACAGTAGTCAAAATGATAATAATTAAATATATAATAACCAAAAAATTAGTCAAAATGAGTAATCAAAAAATTTTATCTTTTATGAAAAATCTTAAAATTAATTTGTCTTAGAAAAACTTTTTCCAATTTTTATCGTGATTTCAATTTCTAATGGTATTAATGTTTTTAAAATTAAGATTATTAGTGATTGTATATTTAGTATTTCAAAATACTTCAAAGTTTGAAATTTGAAAATTTTTTTATCTGAAATCACTTAATTCAATATTTTTGTGCCAAAAAAAATATTAAAACCACACCATTTTGTCCTGAAACTAAAAAACAAACAAATATTTTGAACGGATCAACCACCAACCTGAGTTAGCCAGTTTTAACCAGTTTTTTAATAGGACGATTTTCTGATTCTACGGGACCAGAAAAACTATGATAAAACAGATTATCTTATTGTTAAGATTGACAAATCCAACACCACAAAAACTGAAATAGTTTTATGTTCTAATTTGTGCATTCATTCAATGCTATCTTCAAGAGTTCAACTAGTGCTTGAACATCTGATTAGTAGCAGAATGTGTTGAATTAAAGAAGAAAAAAAGAACCATTATAGAAACAAAGGAAATCACTTGCCTGCTTCAAGAATTCCTGGTCTGTCTTGAGATACCCAGCTTTAACTGCATCCTGTTTAGCCTCAGACTCTTGACAATTCTCCATCATTTTGAGAATGTTTTTGTGCAAATTCTCAGCCACAAACTCTGCAGCCTTCTTGCCACCATGTCCATCGTACACCCCAAAGAATCCCTGCATTACATTACCAACATATATATTAGCTAACCAAAACAAAGAAAGAAAGAAAGAAACCAAACTCAATAATAACAAACAAAAAAACACTAACTTTCTTTGGGTTTCTCTCTAAGGGAGAAACAATCTTGTGGGTATCCTCCATACACATTTTCTTGCCTTTCACAGAAAAAACCCCATAACCAATTCCTCCAAAAGAAACATCTTTATTATTATTTTCCTTGGAATCAACGAGCTTGTGGGGTTGGATTTCTTGCAATACACTTGGGATCTCGATCCTGGGAGGTCTCTTGCGCTTCAAGGAGGAAGAATCTGAAGAATTGGATGAAATGGGAAATCTGAAATCGGGAATGGCATCGTTGATTTCAGGTAAAAGTAAAGAATGGGTCGCCATTGTTAGCTAAGCAGGAATAAGCGAGAGAGAAGAAGAGTCTCTAACGGCTATAAACAAATGCAAGATAGAGAGAGAGAGTTTTGAGTGTGAATACAGTCAAAGATCATACATATATTGGAAGGCAGTTAGGGTTTTTAGGAGTCAAAGGAAGAAAAATTAACATAAGAAAACAAAAAAGTTAGGTTAAAACCTCGTTTTGGACCTTTATGCATGCACTATATTTCACTTTAGTCCTGCATTTTTTTTTTGTTTAAAATTGACCTCTATGTTTTCGCAATTCTTCACTTTGGGTTCCAAATTATTGAATAAGAAAATATATTTCACATTTCAAGTTAAAATCTATGAAATACTTTAATTGAGGCTCTCAACAAACAATATTGATGTTAAATTGAAATTAGTTATATCTCTTTCATTTCAAGTTTTAATATAATTAATTTAGAGTTACGGATTGTGGTTTGAGACAAAAAGTAAAAAATTATCAAAACATAAATCATCACTTTGAAACCAAAAAAGAAAAAGGTGTAGGATCAAAATGAAATATAGTCTATACTTAAAGAATCAAAATAAATTTTTAACCAAAATGTTATCACTTGGCTGAGAGCCGTTGGGGTATTTTGTCGACCATTTCGTGTGCTTTATTGAAAGAACGAATGAAAGAGTAGTCCGTTGCCTAAAATCCCCCAATTTGTCTTCTTTTGGATTTACAAGTTACAACTAAAAAGTCAAAATGCATAATTGAGGGGGAAAAAAGACAATTAGGTTAAATCGTTTAGGGGATATAATCATATAAATAAAAAAGCCTTTGGAAAATTTTATTTTTAATTTATTTTAGGAGCAAAAAAGGTATTTTAAGACTCAATATTTGTCACAAATTTTCTTCAAAGTTCCCTGATTCCCTTGATTTTCGTGGAAGAGGTCTACTATTCATCACCAAGGCTAATTCAGAATCCGGCCAAAAACAAAGGCTAATTCAAAATCATTTTTTTTTTCTGTTAATTGTTTGATTTTTAATGCATAAATCAGTGGGATTGAGTCAATGGAATTTTTTTTATATCATTAATTTACCTTATTTTATATATTACTATAATGCAAGTAGATTCATTTCATTTTCTTTTGACCTTTTTTTTATGCACTTTTTCTTTTGACCTGAAAGTATATCTTTGGTGTCTGATTAGATATAACAATAATTGTACTCTACTCAATAAAAAAAATAAAGAGAGTATAAGTGACACTTATTCTAAAATTTGAGACTACTGAAAATACTTTTATCTAATTTTTTATATCATATTTTAATAAATATGAGAGAGTCAGACCATATAAATTATAATATAAGATGTTTTGTGCGCAGAAAAAAAAATAGACATATCATGCTGTGACGGAAAGAACTGTTTCCTTAAATTCTATCATTGTTCTCAATTTTTATGGTTTTAAGGTATAACTGGTATTGAATTTAAAAAGTAGAGAAATTTTAGCGTAATTTAGCAGCATTAGCCATGTTTTATTGCACGTATATAGAGACTAGGAAGAAAATATAATATTGGAAGTGGGGCCAAATTTGGTGAAATATTTTTTTTCTTAATTAGTATTTTTGGGATATTGATTAATAAGGTGAATCAAAAGGCCTATAACCTGATTATGAGTACTCTTAAATTAGATTTGTTGAATCTGGTTTAGATATAAGAATTTATTCAATTAAAATTGCAGGTCCAGGTTCGAAGACAGTAGTATTCAATCCAGACTGTGATTGGCTTAAGCTTGGAGACAAAAATACTCACTTTTATCACTCTTATGTGAAGATGAAGGAGAGGAGGAGTTGGGTTGAGATGCTCATGGATAATGATAGGGAGTGGGTTTCTGATCAATCTAGACTCAAAGAACTTGCTGTTTCGTATTTTAAAAATCTTTATGTTGAGGATGTTGCTGTGCTTGAGACGCCGTTATGTACCACAAGCACTTTCCCTTCTCTCTCTGTGAATGCTCTAGTGGAAATTCAAGCTCAGGTGTCAAATGAGGATGTTAGAAATGCCGTGTTTAGCATAGAGCCTTCTAAATCCACTGGCCCTGATGGGATTCATGTGGCTTTCTTTCAGCATAGCTGGGACACAATAGGAGAGACTGTGTGCACTTTTGTTAAGAAGTGCTTTTTGAATCCCAATATGATTGAAGAGGTGAATGATACGATGATTGTTTTAATTCCTAAAGTTGTAAATCCGGAAAACATCAAGCAATTTCGCCCCATCTCTTTGTGTAATGTTATCTTCAAAATTATTACCAAAATCATTGCTCTCCGTATGAAGAATTACATGGATTTTCTTGTTGGTCCTACCCAATCCACTCTTCTTCCTACGAGCATTTGTGATGACATTGATAAATTGAGTAGATCCTTCCTTTGGGGCTCAAAGGAAGACAGTAAGAAACCCCACCTTGTTGCTTGGGAGAACTTAACTTTTTCTAAAAAAGATGGGGGGCTGGGTCTTAAATCTTCAAAAAGAATGAATGTTGCATTTATGATGAACCTTGGTTGGGAGCTCATTACTAAGTGTGGTGATGATACCATTCTTGTGGTGGTGAAAAAGAATATTGAATCCAACGCTTGGAGAGGTATTCGGAAGGCTTGGAATCATGTTTTAGACGAGGTGAAATGGCAAATTGGGAATGGAAGGCTTACCAACTTCTGGACTGATACTTGGTTGGGAAATAGACCACTTATTCTTGACATGCTTTCTACTGCCCCTAGCATCGATTTGGACAGAAAAGTTTCCTCTTATGTTTCAGTGGATGGAGATTGGAATTGGGATGATTTGGCACTATCTCCCAATAGGCATTTTAATGAATCTTGCTTCCACTCTCCCTCCAGGGAATGAGAATGATGATGACGTTGTGGCTTGGAAATTTAGCAAGAATAATCTGTTCTCTGTGAATAGTGCTTACAAATCTATTGATTCAAGAACTCCTTCTCCTAGGGAAGATTTATGGACGCTTATTTGGAAGTGGCAAGGACCTCAGAAGATCAAAACTTGTGTGTGGCTAGCGGCTAAAGGGAAGCTTCTTACAAATGTGAATAGGTGTAAGAAAGGGATATGTGTGGCAAGTACTTGTCAAAGATGCAATATAGAGGATGAATCTGTCATCCATGCTCTTCGGGATTGTGAAGCTGCTCAGTCTGTGTGGAAAGCTATGGTTCCACATAATGATTGGAGCTCTTTCATGCAAGGTGATATTAAAAATTGGATCACTTATAATCTTCGCAAGAGATGTATGTGGCGTGACTTGGATTGGCAGAGTGTTTTTGCAGTGGCGGTG
This sequence comes from Chamaecrista fasciculata, assembly GCA_003254925.1. NCBI lineage: Eukaryota > Viridiplantae > Streptophyta > Magnoliopsida > Fabales > Fabaceae > Chamaecrista > Chamaecrista fasciculata. Next base: position 33,743 of record QANZ01055971.1, on the reverse strand, counting down.
TGGAGTCTTTGGAGAAATAGGAACAATGCTATTTTTGATTCTAATGCCTTGAATGACAACAATCTTATTGTTTCGATTTGTCATCATGTGAGAAGTATTCAAAATGTCAATATCAACCTTGCCAAAGCTCGTATTGGCCGCATGGAGAAGAATATCAGTTGGCAATTTCCGGAAGTGGACTGGGTGAAATGTAACACTGATGGAGCATGTGTCGATGGAGGGAATCGTTCGGCCTGTGGGGGAGTTTTCAGGGATTGTAGCGGCACCTGGATGAAAGGTTTCACTAGAAACCTGGGAGTTGGCTCTGTTCTTACTTCGGAGCTGTGGGGCATTTTCATGGGGCTGAACATTGCTTGGGATATGGAGATTCAGAATCTTTGGCTGGAGAGTGATTCTATGGTAGCCATAAACTTGATTTCTGCAGGCTGTGAGGTTACTCATCCTTTTTACAACATTGTGAACAGGATTCGAAGTATGCAGAGAAGAACTTGGAATGTCCGGTTGACGCATACTCATCGCGAAGGCAACCGGGTTGCGGATTCCCTGGCTTCTTTTGCTCTGAGCTCGGCTTCTCAGTTGGTTATACTAGATAATCCACCCCATACTTGCATCTCTTATCTCCAGGATGACCTTGCTGGTGTAGCTCTTCCCAGATTGGTCCCTGTTTAGTTTCTGTTTTTTTTTTTTTTTTTTTTTTTTTTTTTTTTT
>QANZ01055971.1:5496-31889 GCA_003254925.1 Chamaecrista fasciculata | reverse complement strand
CATTATTTAATCATCCATTACTATATAAATTTTATTATCTTCCCTTAAAAAAATAATTTTTGTCTTTTTATCTTTATTTGTATTTAAAACATATATAAAATATTTAAAAAAGTAATACTTATAATAATTGAAATATTTTTTAATAATAATAAATAATTAGAACTAGCCCTAATAAAGCCCGATCCTAATCATTTTTAGCCCTACTCTTTTAAGACCGGACTCAAAAAGCCCTAATTCAAAAATTAGTTGATTTTTGTGGCTTGACCTTAAATTATTTTATAGGGCTATGGACCAGCTTATAAGGCCTAGCCTATTTTAACAGCTCTACCAAATGGACAACTACAGAAATGAGTTGATGATGTGAACAAAATAATAAATATAACTTCTTATTAATGAAAACACAACTAATTGTATATACATTTTTTTAATCACAAAATATTAATAAGTTCTTACTAAATTAATCACAAAGTGCCAACAAAGGTTGACCCAGTTGGTAAGAAATCAACTCATAACCACAAGATCGTGAGTTAAATTCACGCTGCCGATGTGAGGGCCTTGTTGGTATGCAATCTGTAAATAGCTCTATAATTACTCATAAAACCTAGAAGTATGCTCTCGTCTTAGGCAGTCTATTGTTCAACTCACTTAAACTTTTCTCTCTACCCAAAAAAAAAATTAATCACAAAAAGTCTTAGCAAATTTTCTTTTGTGAAAAAAAAATCCCGTAAAGCACAGAAAAATGTTTAGTAGCGCTAATTCTTTGTTGAAATTGTCATATGCTCAAAAGGTTAGGTGAACGTTGTAAGAAAATATTGATACACAAATGTTAAGGTTGATCTTACCAAAAAAAATGTTAAGGTTGAAAAGAACAATATATATACATATATATATATATATAATAAACGAAATAATTTGAAGTGACCATTTTCATTCCTATCTAGCACGGAAGTAGATTGAATTTTTGTGTTAGATAAAATGGCAAAAAACCTAGTCAACTTATATTACTCCATAAAAAAAGTTTAATGACAACAACTTCATTTTCATAATACATACAAAATTGTAAATATTATTCAACCAAGAAACTCATAATTCTTTTTTCAAGTATATTGAATTGGGGATAGTAAGAGGATGAAAAAAATAATATTTTTTATCATACTAATTTGGATAAGAAAAATTATTTTTTAGAAAAATATCTTTTCAAAAATTTATTTCATACATATTTGAGACAATTTTTATTTTTTAAAAAAATTTTATTTCTTATAATTTTACACTAATTGACATGTGTCTCGTGAAGATTGTAAAAGATCTTGATTTATGAAGCATAAACATTGATACGGATACGGGACATGACACGGATACGTACACACTGACACGCCAAGTTCATAAAATTATAAGACACAACATATATTTAAATATAAAAATAATTAAAAATTCATAAATTTTGATAAAAATTTAAAAAATTATAATAACTATTCATAATATATGTCATATATATCATTATTTTTTATTGTTTATTATATTAGAATCATAAAAATTTAATTTTATATTTTTAAACTTATAAATATATGTCGTACGGGTGTCGGACACGTATCTAACACGACGACATGTCACCTAAATGAAGTGTTTGGTTCCTAAATATTGATTGATAATTAATTGAAGCTTTAAGATTAACTTCCACTTGACTTTCTTATACTAAACACGTATCAGTTTGGTGTAGCATGAAATTATTTTTTTTTCCATCTAATTGACCTAATTAAAAGAAAAAAGATCAAATGTATAACTATTTCAATTCTACTCTCTTTGTCCTAAAAAAATTTGCTTTGTTCGATAATTTTTTTTCCCAAAATATTTGAGATTTTACAAAATCAAAAGAGCATTAATTATTCTTTTACCATTCTATCCCTATTAAAAGTCAAAACTATTGAATTAGTGAAGAATTAGTGAGAGTAACTAGGAGTAATTTAATGAAAAAATTTAATCTTTTAATCTTATATTTTTCTTCATTTAAGATAAATTAATCATATTTTCTTAATCACCTTAAGAGGTAAACATTTTGGAATATTTGAGTAATATTTAATATTCGGAATTATTGGACCGAAACAAGCGAATTGATTGAAGCACACTTTGACTCGGTCAATTCTTTTATTATTAATTAATTACTATTTACTAGTGTTTAACTTGCGTGTGTCATCCTAAATTCTTTTACTTCTGGTATGTAATTAATACTTTATCATAATCTAATTATGTTAAGCCGAGAGCACTAGAAGATTCTGGTATGTGCTTATTCATCACTATCTATATATATGTACTTTTATTTTCAAAGTAAGGTCAGATTTTGATAACCCACATTTATATTTAGGGGTAACAAATTAGATAGAATTGTAAATGAAATAGAGAAAACTTACTTTTCGGTTCATGAATTGTTATTGAGTCAACGATTTAGTTCTTTAATTGTAGAAAAATACGAATCAGTCCCTGAATTTTATACCACTGTCAACCTTTTGGTCCCTGAATTATAGAAAAGTACGAATCAGTCCCTGAATTTTACACCAACATCAAATTTGTTGTGCCTAAATTGTAAGAAAATACGAATTAGACCATGAATTTTACACCATTGTCAACCTTTTGGTCCTTAATTGTAGGAAAATATAAACCAACTCAAGAACTAAAAGGTTGACGATAGTGTAAAATTCATGGATCGATTCGTACTTTTCTACAACTCAGGGACCAAAAGATTGAAGATGGTGTAAAATTCAGAGATTGATTCATATTTTTTTACAATTTGAGGACTAAATCGTTGATTTAATTACAATTCAAAGACCAAAAAAATAAGTTTTCTCAATGAAATATGAAGGAGCTTTCGAGTGTTATACGTCAAAGAAAAAGGCTTGTCAATTCGTTTGGAAATTGAAAGTTCCTTGGAAGTTAAGAATTGAGACATGGTTTTATACTTTTATTTATTTAACTTTGTTGATTTGTTGATGCTAAATCAATTAAGAATAAGTGAAGAAGGTTCATGCCGTTGCATTCCTTTGCTGATTGATCACCATACACCAGTGAAATATTACTTTAAAGTTAAAAAATGATAAAAAATAAAATGAAATGAAACTATTTTTATCATTTACTAAAATAATTAAAAATTATAAAAATTTATTTAACTTTTCATGATTTTTTTTTATTTTGTTCTGAAGTAACATAAAAGAAAGTTTTAAGAAGTTAGTTAACTTATTGCCAATTCTTTCTAACTTTTTACACATATTTTATGTAAATATTATTTCAGTATATTGTTTGAGAGACTAATTATCAAAAGATCCAAAGCTATAGATAATGCATATATATAGAAAAGAAAATATCATATTATGAAATATGAATGTACCTTAACTAATATTCTTAGAAATTTCATATGTATATGTATGCTGACATTGAGTTCTACATTAAGAAATTTGACCCATGCATATGTTCTTTATTTTTCTTCCAAAAACGAGACAAACTAAAAAACCAGTATTTTGATCCTTCATGAAAGCATTTTAAAGAAAGATATATTGGCCATTTATTCACGCCACAAAAAGGTGCAAGATTAGGGGAGAAAATGAATAAGATGACTCTGTTATTATTTTATTTTGTCTCGTAGTAAAAATGAAAGACTTTTAAAAAAAAAAAAAAACCAAAACCCTATATTTGGATATTGTGAATCTCTCCACACATATAGGAAGGGTTTTTATCTTTACACCTTATATGGAATATTGGAATTTCCTTTAATGAGATCATGCAAAATGATTCAATTTCTGATGATCTTGGTAGGAACAAGTATACCTAAAAAATTAAGACTATTTATTTAAAAAAAAAAAAACAGATGAAAGTTGAAGAGGATTAGGAAGAGTTAAAAACAAATCCTCAAAGGCAGTTGAATTAATTACTTTAGTCTAATGAAGAAAACTAAAGTACCAAATTTCATTTATTTATTGTTTATAAATAGTGATGACTCAGGTTGAAAAAATAAATAGTGATGACTCAGGTTGAAAAAATAAATTCACCTAAATTTACTGAAGCTTTTTATCTGCACAATTTTATCGGTAAAAAAAAAAGAAATTAGAAAAGAAAAGAAAAAGTAAAGAAAAGAAGTTGGTCGTCGTCTCTTCAATTCATTTAAAGCTTGTTTTCTTTTTCTAATTAATTATTTTGTTTATTTTCTGATTCTGAAGTGGAAGAAGAAGAAGAGAATTCCAATCCATAACAAAACTCTTGTAGTCAAATACTCAAATCTGAAGATCTTGTTCATCAGTGCTATAAACCCAAACCTCAGACAATTATTCCAATTTTGTTAATTGTTTATTTGGGTTTCGCCGCTAAATTTCTCGTTTCTGCGTTTTCTTCTTCTTCTTCTTCTTCTCTCACCTTGGAAAGGTCGATCACCAACCCTTCTCTCTTATTTCAACCTCAGATTTCACTTTGCTTTCTTTTGATTATCAGATCTTGCTTCGGATTTTAGGGCTTTTGTTACAGGTACTCTTTACTTTCTAAAATTACTCACTCCCTCGTACTAATTGCTTCTGATAGGTTGTGTTACTGGTAGAGTATAACGAAACAAATCTCAAAGCAATCATCCATTGAACTGAACCCGATATATTTTTCATTTTTTTTTTAATATTGCGATCTTTGTTTGGAGAGCTCAAAACATAGACCGTAAGATTTGGGTTGGAAATACTGCAACCTGCAAGATGCTATCAAGCTTGAGTCGCTGCCTTTTCTTGGAAGCATCTCATCTTTCAGCTCGTTTGTTAGAAATTTGAGACTCTCTTAAGTTGCTAGATTTTGAGTATTGACCACACATTCTCGTAAATACAGTTTACGAGGTGATTCTGTGGTCAATCATCGAGTTGCCTAGGATTTCATTTTTTTGTCAAAGAGATCACATGAGTTGCTCGCCCTGTAGAGGAACTTACGGAGGTCATTAGGGGAAAAGCACATGCCTTTTCTTGCTTCCGGTTCAATCATGTAGTTTGAATCTTAGATACTTTGCTTTTGCATGTAGCACGTTTATAAGCTGCCTTAACTAGATGTCCTGCTCCTTTAGTTATCATATGATATGTTGGAAAAATTTGAAGAGTTGGCATAACTAATTGCACTACACGACTTGGTTTGTGGAACACCTTCACTATAGAATACTATTCTGATTTCTGAACCTCAATGAAATACTGAGAATATTTCTGGGATTTTCTCCATGGAGTATGCACTTTTCATATCATAAAATTGCTACTGTGGTGCATATTTCTAGTTTGTTTTTATTTTTTGGGGGACATTATATCGTTTCATTGCTAATTATATTTATTTCTTTCTTTTATGTGTTTCCTGCAGGGCTTATACTTGTTTGACGAGCATCTTTAGTTCTTATATGGAGCAAACGTACCATTCACTACATACTAAATAATAGCGCCTGTGTATATTTTTACTAACATACAGTCAGAAAGTCTGGATAAAATGGGGACAGTTACTCGCAGGTCTAATCATTGGAGAAGCTAACTTTGTTATTTTGTTTGTTGCGAGGAATTTTGTTTATGAGGCTTAAATTTCCTTATTCTTGTACATGCTCAACCCCAGTCAAGTGACATTTGCATCTTGTTGGTTGCAGTTCAACTTATAGAAAACCAAGTGAAAGTATGAGGCTTATTGTAACAACTTTTGTTGGAGTAATTTTTGGCTTCTTTATTGGAATATCTTTCCCGACACTGTCAATAACAAAGGTGCAGACTGAGATTTTTTTTCTTCCTTTATTCTGCAGTTCTGCCTGACTGAATATTTTATTATAATTTTTAATCATAAACAATGGAATGCTGACTGTATAACATTTTGCAGTTTAATCTCCCATCTGGCCTGCTTCCCTCAATTGATCTCTCTTATATTGAAGACAAATATACTGGTGCTTCTCCTTGGTCAATTAAAAGGAATAATAGAAGCAGCTCATCACAAGATCAATATTTAAATGGTACATTGAAGGTACACTCACATCTTATCCTGTTAGCATTTCTAAGGACGTAAATAGTACTGGTTTATGGGATTCCAAGAAGTTAGTAACAACGTGTTTTTTTGATTGAGGGAAAAGAAATTGTGATTTGAATTGGAATCAAGTCCTTAGTTTCATTTGAGATTCATGGAAATTAATTATGACTAAAGGATGTGAAGGCAGTAGTTGGGCAAGCAGAATGAAGTAATTCTTATGAATCGGAGTTAATTTATATCCTCTAGGTGTTAGGATCTTGCTTTTGAAGTCTTAGCTTTGCAGATAGGTTCTCCAGTCTAAGGAGAGATATTCACTGAGCCAATTATGTAGAGAAAGTTCGGTAGGTTTTTGTAGTTTGTTTATCTACTTACAGAAGAGGAAGAAAGTGAGAATCACAAAGCCTTCCCCCTTCCTCTTTTATTCTTCCCCCCCCAACCCCTCTCCCCCTTTCCTTTTACCGAGTCTTCTGTTACTATAATTCATTGTTCCCATGTTTTTCTGCAGATTTGGGTTCCGTCAAATCCAAGAGGTGCTGAAAGATTACCTCCTGGAATTGTTGAAGCTGAGTCGGACTTATATTTGCGTAGATTGTGGGGTAAGCCCAGTGAGGTGTGTATCCTGAAACAATTTAGTTCTCAATGTGGCTTCAATGTCTGAATGTTGCAAGAAAACTTGTACTTTGTTCTTTAGGAGTTGGTGGAACAGAGCATTTGTTTTTTCCAAAGACATATTAAGATCAAGTTAACCCTTTTACTATTATTAGTTCAACTTGTAAAATTGATCTTCCATTTGTTTGACAAGATTATATTTTGGGTTATCTGCTTGCTTCAATTAAGAATAATAATGTACTATATTGAAAACAACTTAAGGAATTTTGGCCACTCAAGTAGCTTGCTACATGTATATTTTCCATCTAGCTTTATTTTTTGTTCTCATAGAGGTAAATCTAATTCAGAGCATTTGATTTCGATGTCTCTTGCAGGACTTGACCTTCAAGCCAAAATACCTTGTGACCTTCACAGTTGGCTATGATCAGAAAAAGAATATTGATGCAGCAGTGAAAAAGGTTTCTTTTTTCTTTTTTTTTTTACTGCATGTTTGGTTTAAATTCTGGAGGCTCCATGATCAATTATTTCATCTTTTTAGGCAGGCGTAATCAGAATACTGTGTTTTGGTAAAATTGCGGGAGTTGATTATGATTTATGAAGTCCAATATCATAAGTGTAAAATTGGTACTTGTATATTTGAATCAATTCATAAACTTCCCATTATAGCCTGTTTGCATAAATGTCTTCATTTTGGATAGTTATTTATTTTGCATACGTTTGGGTAATTTGAAACTTCATCTAACACCATCCAAACCAGATTTCTTCTTCAAAATCAGTTCTCCTAAATTGAAATTAAATTAGTATCGTTATCTCTCTTTCTGCACCTGCTAGTTTTTATGTCTTGTAACTAGATATATTACTTAACAGTTCTCAGAGAATTTCACGATCCTTCTATTTCATTATGATGGCCGAACCACAGAATGGGATGAGTTTGAATGGTCAAAAAGGGCTATTCATGTTAGTGCTCGCAAACAGACCAAATGGTAAGGGCCTACATCTTGCCTATTGTGATAATTGCAGTTAGCATCATTTACAATTACTAAAGTTGATCACTAAGGTTGATCTGTTATTACGACTGTGTTATGACATTGATCATTTGATTCCACCCACAAGGTGGTATGCCAAGCGGTTTCTGCATCCTGATGTAGTGGCACCATATGACTACATATTTATATGGGATGAAGACTTGGGGGTTGAGCATTTCAATGCTGAGGAGTGAGTATTTGATATTACATAATTTTTTTTCTCAAGGCCCTGCTTATTTTTCTGAAGTTTTTTATGTTGCTTCTCATCTCCATTGCAGATATTTGAAACTGGTCAGGAAACATGGCTTGGAGATTTCACAGCCAGGTTTGGAACCTAACAAAGGATTAACATGGCAGATGACAAAGAGAAGAGGTGACCGTGAAGTACACAAGTAAGAGATAGAAATCCTGTATCAGTTTTTTTTTTTTTTTGTGCTGCATGTTTTCTGACAGAATATGTATTAACTATTTATTTTCTTTTCTTTTCTTTTCTTTCCAATAGAGAAACAGAGGAGAAACCAGGATGGTGCACTGACCCTCATCTGCCTCCTTGTGCAGCGTAATCAATTGCTGAAAGTGTTATCGTTATATTATTTGGTCCTATGTGCTGTGTCTCATTGTCTCACGCAAATGCAGGTTTGTTGAGATTATGGCTCCAGTATTTTCACGAGATGCATGGCGCTGTGTGTGGCATATGATTCAGGTTTCAATCTTAATTGATTACATGATTTGACTTTTGCTTATTCGAAAGTTGACTCTTATTATAGATTACATAGCTTTAGCACTCGGTTGACTCTTTCAATAAACAATGATTGTACTACTCTGGGTATTGCAGAATGACTTGGTCCATGGATGGGGTCTTGATTTTGCTCTTAGGAAATGTGTTGAGGTCAGTTAATCCATTTTGCCATTACCTCAGTTCATTTGATTTTTTAACTATTAAATTGGTAGAAGGATAGGCTCACACCCATTTTTTTAACTAACTCCCTCTTTCTCTGAAATAGCCTGCCCATGAAAAGATTGGTGTTGTTGATTCTCAGTGGATTATTCACCAAGGTGTTCCCTCACTGGGGAATCAGGTAATCTCTCCTCCGTAGTTGTATCTGTAAAATTTATCCCACAATAGCACCAATAAGATATGCTTATTTGCTTTCATGTGGTTGACAGGGAGAAACACAAACTGGGAAAGCACCATGGCAGGGGGTATGTTAAGCAATGTTTCATTTTAGTAAATTATCAATTTAGTCTCTAGACTATTTTTCCTCAAAATTTTGAAATGATTAATTTAGTCCCCAAATTCGTTGCAATTTAATTCTTCTAAAGACTGAATTATACAATGATAGGATATTTATGGAAGTATTAACTTGCAACTAGTTATGAATTTTTGGAGTTTAGATCAAACATTTCAATAAATCAGGGACTAAATTGATTAGTGGCCATATAATTTAGGGGTCAAAATGTTAGTTTATTCTTTGATTTTTTGTTGATTTTGTTGCATAATGCTAGTATGGTGGTTTACTCCTTTCTTCCAACTTGTATATCTTTCAACGGAACCAAAACCTTTTAGCTTAATGAAGAAACATTGTTTATTTTGAATTTGTGATATCTGATATGAACTCTGTTGTATGATCAGGTGAGGGAGAGGTGTAGAAAGGAGTGGACAATGTTTCAAAGTCGGCTTGCGAGTGCAGAAAACGCGTATTACAAGGCCATAGGAATTGATACTTCTAATTCGACAGCTCATTAAGGGGAAAAAACAACAAACAAGGGACTAAAGTTGACATTGTACACACACGGTCATCTCCACCTGTGTGTTTGTGCTTAGATTATTACGTGACATATTTTTTTTAACAAACCGTCCTCCTTGTAATGTAATTGTTTTTAGTATGTTTGTAATATTTGTTATCTGAAATGTCAAGTCGTCAGCCCTGGCCACGACAAAAAAAGAAAAAGAAAATGAAGTCACTCAATGCGGGATTCCAGTGCTGAGTGACGCTGACGGTTAGTGAATTGAGCTAGCTAATATACATAAATAATGCCACCCCATTTAGAATCACTGTTTTGGAACATAGTACTGCTGATGAAAATGCAGATTGAGAAAGAAGAGGCTTTAGATCTTTGTCATTAGTGTGTGTACAAGAAAGAGAGAACGTTTGAGGAAGATGGTATTCAATTCAGTGTGACATAGATTGACAACTATATGATGCCTCTGCCATTGATGAATGAGAAATGTCCTGTGGACACCATAACATTTACTTCACAACGAACCTAAAAGAATCTCTCTCTCCCTCTCTCTCTATATATAATACATTTGTTAAATGGTTATTTTGGAACAAATGTAAAAGTTTGAAAATTAAAGTAAAAAATAATAATTTTTTATAAATGAAAGTATGGCTAGAGCTTTACTTTAATTCATCCGGTGATCTACTTGGCTGAGTGATTGAGTGATCCGGTTGAAATGCTATAGGGGTGGTCCTGCAAAAGAGACTCTAACGCTCAAGTTAGTAGGAGATCATATTGTTTGAGAGTTTAGAGAGGATAGAGTAGCTAACCTGTCTCAGGGCTTATGCTGGAGTATTTATAAAGGAAGAGAGCTAACGGGCTAGTGAAATTCCAAGAATATGGATCCCTAAAATCTCGAAGTCAGATAGCCGTTGTGGGTTGTGTAACGAGTCTGAAATATGAGGAAGTTAGTTCCTAATATCTCGAAGTCATGTGGTTTACCAAGTCTAGGTATATTTGGCCAACGATCGTTGGAGTAACCAAGGGGCTGGCGAGTGAAGCTAAGGATAACAACGGGCTGGCTAGCAATCAACCTAAAATCATGTATATCAATTTTAAAATCCAAATAAAATAATCCCTGAGGAAAAACCTTTAGCCTCGGTCATTTTCAAAATTCACTCTTGAAATTGTTCTCCATTTTTAATATTACTGTTCATGCGAATATTACATTAGAGAGAACCTTCTATACTCCTTCCATTGGAGGAGACTTTCGTATCTTCAACTTTTACCAAAAGAAAAGGATAAATCAGTAAAAATAATTAGTGAGTACTGAGTTGAGGTAGTAAATATTTCAATTTTTATATTTGAGGTTTCAAATTTGAATATTTGGTAAAAGTATTTTTATTGATAGAATTTTATTCTTGTAATGAGATTTCTCAACTCAAATGAATTAATTCCTATTTAGATATTAAAATCGGGAATTGATCAAGTCATCACTACTGTCTCTAATTTAAATTTATGGGTAAATTACACTTTGGTACCCTGTGGTTTGACCCTATTTCACTTGGTACCCTGTGGTTTGAAACTTGACACTTTGGTACCCTGTGGTATTCTCCATTAACACTTTGGTACCCTTTGGAGCTATTTTGTAATTTTAACCATAACAAATTTTTCAAAAATTACATATTGACCCCAAAAAAATTTCAAAAATTACAAATAGGTCCCTGGATACATATTATCTAGGGACTAAAATGGAAACTATAAAAACTTTTTGGGGTCAATATGTAATTTTTGCAAAATTTGTTATGGTTAAAATTACAAAATAGCTCCAAAGGGTACCAAAGTGTTAATCGAGAATACTTCAGGGTACCAAAGTGTCAGGTTTCAAACCACAGGGTACCAAAGTGAAATAGGGTCAAACCACAGAGTACCAAAGTGTAATTTACCCTAAATTTAAAAGCAAGCCAACACAAATGTTTTCTAATATGACACGCTACAATGTCTATTTTTTTTCTTCTGGAGTTGATGCACCAAAGTTTATTTTATTTAAAATTTAATTAGTACTTAACCGTTCCTATATTAAAAAAGATGACCGATGAAGATAAATATTGTGATTGTTATTTGAGTATTGGGAAAATCACAATGACAAATGGTAAGGTTGTGTTGTGTGAGATGTTGACAGACTTGAACGTGGCCCCCATTTGAGCCTCCAGGCTTACTATTATTCTTGTTGGACTTTACACTTTGAGTTCACGCAAATCTAGCATTAAATTTATCTTAATAATTTAATCTTTAAAACATAATAGTTTCTTAAAATATATAATTATAATTAATCTAATGTTTCATTAATAAAAATATAATATAATTTTAAATATTCTTGATGTAAAATTTAATTATTTCATTAATCCAAGAGTAAACTAACAATTCAATCTCTGTAAGATCACTGTTCACTGAGCTGACAATTCAATCTCTAAAAATATTAAAAATGTACAATTTAATCCCTAAAAGATTAAAATAGTATATTTTTTAGTCTTTGAAAAATTAAAACAATATATTATTTAGTCTATAAAAATTGATTAATTAGTATATCATTTTGATTTTTTATATATTAATATTTCAATTTTTCAGAGACTGAGTTGTCAATTTAGTGATCTTTTCTGAACTAAATTGTTAGTTCACTCTTAATCTAATAACTTTAATCAATAATCACATGAGTGTAGTTCCATTAACTAATTAATATGGTTTAAATCTTATCTTATTTTCAAACATAAAATATTGGTCAAATTACACTTTTAATCCCATAAGTTTTACTCAGGTCTCAATTTAATCTCATAACCTTTTTTGTTGCACTTTTGATCTTATATCTTTGTAAAAAGTTGCAGATTTGGTCTCGTATCACTTTTGGTCTCATATCTTTTGGTCATATTGTATAATTGATCCCCTATCTTTGTGAAAAGTTTCACCACCAATCCCACTTTAATCCAAAGTTATGAGACCAATTCTGCATTTAACTGAAAGATATGAGACAAATTCTGCAACTTAACGAAAGATATAGGACCAATTTTGTAACATGACCCAAAGATATGGGACCGAAAGTGTAACACAGGACCAAATCTGCAACTTGAGCAAAAGATATGGGACCAAAAGTACAACAAAGAAGTTATGAGACCAAATTGAGACCTTAGTAAAAGTTATGGATCAAAAATACACTTTAGCCTAAATATTTGATTTTAAAAAAAGAAAGAAGTAATTGCAAATTTGCAATTGATATTTTATATGCAAAATGATAAAAAAGGATGATGAAATGATTAGAGAATAGAGAGACCCCTGGGAGTAGCAGAAGAAATCAAGAAAGTTCGAAATTAGAAAGCCAGAAATTGAACGGTGAGGATTAACGCCATCAGGCATGATCGTGTGGCAGTTACTGAACTCCGTGGACACGTTGAACCCCCTCGCTTCAGTGATGTACTCTTCAACCCCCACACGTGCGCCACGTGTTAACCCTACTCACTCCACTAACCAGGGTTAGTTAGCTCCCGCGTCTATCTCTGGTTAGGTTAGTAGTTTTTGTGTGTGTGTTGTGTGTGCGAATGCGATATTCAAATTGTGGAGTATTTATGAGGCACCACCTTCACCTTCTCTTCTCAACCAATTCTTGCTTCTTCTTCTTCTTCACTCTGCGAATCTGAATTTGAATTTGAATCTGGCGTTGTCGTGGTTGTTGATTTTAGTTTGAATTGAATTATTAGGGTTTCATTCGAATTGGCGGTAATAATAATAATTAACAATGGGACTGTCGAATTTTCCGAGTCCGGCGGAAGGAGTACTTCCGGTGCTGGTGATGAACACAGTAATCTCCATCACGCTCTTGAAGAACTTTTTCAGATCCATTCTCCACGCGATTACTACTTCCTCTTCTTCTTCTTCTTCTTCTTCTTCTTCTTCTTCTTCGTATTCTGTGAATCGCAATATGGAGGCAGAAGATTCTGAAATTGAAGACGACGATGATTCGAATTCGAATTCGAGGAGGAAGATCTCGATTAAGCAGTACAAATCCATGGGAGGAAGAAGTTGGGGGATGGTGGAATGCTGTGTGTGTCTCTGTGGATTTCAAGGAAACGAAGAGGTCAGTGAATTGTCTTGCAAGCATTTCTTCCATAAAGCTTGCTTAGACAAATGGTTTCATAACAGACACTCCACTTGCCCTCTCTGTCGTTCCATTCATTAGATTTTTCCCTCTCTGTTCTTGCTGAATCTGAACCTCTCGTTCTTACTTTTTTTTCTTTCTCTGGATTTCGTCGCTCAATTTTACAACAGAACCAGAGGAATTGATTATTTGTTTTTTTTCCTTCTGCTTCTGAAATTGTATTTTCAAGACTGGTGATTCCATGATAAATGCAATTCGTTAGACAGATTATGTAAATATTTCCAATTTCACTTCTAGTTCTTTTGTCATTTATCTTTCTTTTTTTTTCGTCTTGTAATGCTACTGTGTGGTTTGTCCCCTCAATTCAAAGAAATAAATAGAAAAAATATGTTTAGAGATTTGCTTTATCTGGTAATTTCCAATAATGCTACTGTTTGGCTGTTTGCTTAAATTAGAAAGGTTCAATCCCATTTGGATTTTATTATATTTTGACATTCTCTAACTTCATAGTACTCATTTATTACTCAAGAACTTCCAGTCAAAATTTATTAAGAGAATTGGGGAATATTCCACCTTTTTTATTGGGTTTTTGTTTATTTTTGTCAAATTCTTAGTTGTATATTTTTTATTATTTAATAGAATTTTAATTTATTACTTCAAATATTTGCATGCTGTGCTAGCTGGCTCTCTTCTAGCTTCATCAGTACATTTTGCTAAATTTTGGAGGGAAACTTCATGATAATGCTCGGATTACCAGTGCTGATGATTGTGTTTAGAACTTTACGAGTTATTTTAAGAATATCTAAATCCAATATTGCAAGCAGATTTTCAGTTCTGCCACTTTTTCACTATGAAAATTGTCAAATTCGTGATTTCACGAATGCCAAATTGAAGAATATTTTCTCTGTTTTTCTTAAAAAAGAATTATTTTCATTATTCCCTATTGATTATTGTCTTCATCTTTTACAAGCACAAAAGGAGTAACAAGAAATAAAACCTCTCTTAATTTCTCCACATCTCTCCACTAAAAACAGCAGCCTGATAAGTGATAACAGTGGCGGGTTGGGAGAGGCCGAAATTTGTTTTTTCACAAAGTCCTATTTTGATTCTTAATATTACTTAAAAGTTTATTTTGGTCCTTGATGTTTTTTATTCCATTTTAGTCTTTAATGTTTTCTATAAGTTTTATAATGGGTTCTTAATTATTAAATATGATTATATTTTTCTTATTTTAAATTCGAACGCGATAAAATCAGAGTTACGTTTTAAATTTGATGAGTTCTTTCTTATTCAGTTGGAATTATCAGTAAATGAGATCAAATCAAGCATGAAATTAGGTTTGAAAATGGATTGTTTGTTTTATAAATTTGATCATATTTCTCTCGTTTTTAAATTCACTCTTATGCTCAATTTGACATTGTATATTAATGATCGAGAAAAGAAAGAACTTACAAAATTTAAAAAGTAACTATAATTTCATCGTGTTGACATTGTATATTAATGATCGAGAAAAGAAAGAACTTACAAAATTTAAAAAGTAACTATAATTTCATCGTGTTTGAGGACCAATTATAAAATTTTTAAGAAATAAAAAGTATCAAAACGCAACAAAAAAATTAGGAATCAAAATGAAATTTTGGATAAACATTAAGGATTAAAATAAGATTTTAGCCTATTTTTTATCTTTTAAATAGAATAAAATAGATCATGATTTTGTTCTTACCTGACATAGAATGAAACATAAATTGTGAAACATAAATTGAGAAGCCACTTCTTTAAATTTATATATAATTTTTAATAATATATGAGGGTCTATTTGCAATTTTCATTAATTGGGTGGGGCCATGGCCCCCTCCCTCCGCCACTGCCTGATAACACAATGAAGTACCAACAAATAGTTCAAATTTAATTAAAGATATTTTGGTTGAAAGAGTATCGATTTGTCTAAGTCGAAATAAATAACAATGAAGCAGAGAAACAGAACATGACTCATAATGACACCACCAAAACCCCAGAAGGCTGAAGTTGACAGAGCTTTTAAATCCAGCAACAATAAAATCCAGCAACGAAAGTGAAATTAAAAGTGTTATGAAATCAACTAACAATAAAAGAAAAATGGAACTCTAATCTCTTACAATAACTCGGTATTGATTTTATTGATTTCATAATAAAATTCACACATAAAACAAACAAATCTGTGTTTCCAAAAACTCAGTCAGACACACAGTACGTATGTATATATAGTAGTGAGTGAGGTGTGTGTGTAAATGCATTATTGAATAAATATACCCATATATAAATATATGCATATACATATATAGGAGAGGCATAGGATCAAATGCCTTTGGTCCTCATAGAGATGAGTTTAGTTAAATTGATCCTCCTGTGTTCAAGCTTGATGAAATCCTCAGCCTCTTTGTCTACATCCTCATTAATATTGTGATTTCTGTGCCTTAGATTTTCAAGAGCCTTCTCTGTTTCTGCCAAATTGTACCCTTCTGCATCTATCTCCTCCTCTTTCCTTTTGAATGCCATATGAGAATGACTATGAATATGATCATACTCATTATCTTCATAATGATGATCATAGTAGTAATGGTGATTGCGGTTATGGTGGTAATGGTGGTTGTTGTTTCTGCCATAATGAAGTTTCTTGTTTTGGTATGCCATTTCGCTAATATGAATCTGCAGTTTCAAGTGTGCTCTGCTGATTTGTGTGATTATTGATATGGTTCATAGTTTATATATATATAGAAGCAAATTGAGAAACTGGGGTCACATGATTATTATAATTTAGTTCATAGCTTAATTATGTGCACGGAATGAGAAATTAGGGAGATATTCCTTAATGATAAGAGTGAATCTAATACCCAACCTAGAAAATGGAGAAAAGGGGGGTGTATGATTTGTTCGAATATGCAGCCAGAATTGAATTGATTAATTGGTTGCGTCTTTTTAGTTTCGATGGAAAAATTTGATTCCAAAGTGTAGCCACCAGCCCACCACCATTGATTGAAAATTCCTATTGATAATGAATTAATGATGAAGAATTTGGGTTCCTTTTGTTTTTTACTTTTACGACATGGTCTAATATTTAAGGATGTCTTTGCCTATTTTGTTACTTTTTGGGGAAATTTAAGAAAAGGATCCACCTTTTTGTTGATTGGGAGATTGATTTGCTAAACGTGCTTCACATTTTAAATACTCAAATAGTGTTTATAATTGCAGTGTTTTAGAAAGTGGAATTTTTCAAAAACAAGACAACGAGGAATAGCTGCATGAAAGGCATGTTAGAAATTCAAAAATAAACAGCAATTGAAATTTCTGCAGGTGGACATAAATCTCTTCTGCGAAAACATCGAGTGATTAATTCAGTTATGATTCCTTCCTTGAAGATATGGACTCCATCCATTTGGAGATTTCTATTCATCGTCTGGTCAATTTTCCAACCGAAGCTTCAATATTTTTTTCTTTTGTATGGGATAAAGTGTGATGAAGAAAAACTAAACGATATAAATCACTATTACCATTGATAAACGGTATATTATCTTTCGTCTATTTGATTATAGTATGAGAGTCTCTAAGCAAAAATATAATATAAGATTTTGAACTTAAAACTTTGTTTAAATAATACTTAATAGCTTAACACTCAAATCAATTCAACCTTAATTGTCTAATATCTTATCTATAATATTTATTTGTGCTAATGTTTTAACATATGACTGATCAAAACACTTGCACCAACTTATAATTAAAAATATCAAAAGAAAAAGTGATAAATTAGAATTTGGCAAAAGTCTTACTTAATTCAAATCGGGGGGAGGGGGGCTATTGGAGCAAAGGGTGGAAGTAAACTTGCTAGAATTTCACAGAAACCTTGCGAGGTACAATCTGACGCTCAAGTTAGATGTGAATCAACGAGAGAGTAAGAAAATATCAAGTGTAAAAAGTAGTTAAAATGAGTATTTATATAGCAAATCCAACGCGAGGAGGTTGAAAAGTGGGAGGTCATGTTCTCCACAAATATAAAACATGGGCTCTAGGTATTTTGGGATGTGGGTATTGAAGAGAGAAATGATTCTGAGTTTCTGACAGAGTCAAACCTCGTCTGCATTGAGACAGAACGAACGTCCAAAATAATAAAGTATCAAAGAGGGGTTTATATATCTATACTATATTATATGTGGGAGATGCTTTTGGTTGGTCAAAATTAAACAATTTAAAAAATATAAAAATCTATTAAAACTAAACTATCATGGAAACTCCCCTCCCCACGTTCAAATAAGCTTATGTTCATTATCTAAAAAAACGATAAATTACACTTTGGTACCCTGTTGTATTCTCCATTTACATATTAACTCCAAAATTTTTTTAAAGTTTTTATTTTAGTCCCTAGATAATATGTATCCAGGGACCTATTTGTAATTTTTTTAAAACAATTTAATATATCAAACTTTGTATGCATATTTGTGTGCCCGTTAGGGCACGCAAAACCCCTAGTATATATATAACAGGCAGGCAAAACCCCTAGTATATATATATGGTCAAAGCGCAAATTTGGTCCCATATCGTTTGCTCAGTTTCAATTTGGTCATGTATCTTTTTTTGTTGTACTTTTGGTCTCATATCTTTGCAAAAGATCCGAATTTGGTCCCATATCATTTTTAATTTGGTCTTATATCTTTTGGTCAAGTTGCAAAATTAGTTCTATGTCTTTGCTAAAGGATGAATCATTAATTGATTCTTTTGCAAAGATATGAGATCACTTCTATACTTTACCCAAAAATACAGAATCAATTATGTAATTTACCCAAAGATATGAGACCAAATTTGTAACAAAAAAATATATGAGACCAAATTGAGACCTAACCTAAAAATATAAAACTAAAAGTAGCGTAACAAAAACGAGATAGGTGACCAAATTGAGAATTGAGCAAAGACATGAGATGAAATTTAGACTTTGGCCTGTATATATATTTATAGCTTATTCTTCTCAAATAATTAATAAGACATTTGTATCATCTGCCGGTTAGTTCACATTTATGTATTAATTAATTATTATTGAATCTAATCAAGTGAATCCATAGTTATAAAATTTCTAAAATGCAATCAGCTAAACAATAGCACGCCGTGGAGTAACTCAATTTTGACAGTAAATTCTTTGTCTTATTGGACCTTCTCCAATGCGGCGAGGACCAATGAGAGCACGTCATGTGTATAGTCACATACACGTGACGCGCTCTCATTAATTCGTTGCACTGCACCTTTTGCATTTGCCGGCAAAGGATCCATTGCCCTCAATTTCTCATTGAACTCTTTCTGGAAGCATGCAAAATATATTGTATAAAATAATTGTTTAGAAATTGTTAAATGAGAGATTCCGTTGTCGTACGAAAAGAAAAAAAAAATTCATAATAACGGCTGTTAGTTAGGGTCTTGCTTGAATTGAATGAAATATAATATTAGTTTCATACAACTTGAATTATAATATGTTCAAAATTAGATTTGATGAGTTCTACATTTAGAAGTTATTCTATAATTAAAAATTAAAATAATAAAACTTTATGATAACAAGTAATTCTGGCCTTTAATTTAGGACATACATATATAGCTGATTCTTCTCAAATAATAAGACATTGGGTGTATTGATTCTTAAAATTAAAGCACCCGTAGCATGCGTGCATTCTCTGTATCTTCGAGAATCAATGTACAGCACTTTCTTGCCCCACGACAATATCAAGACCCTTGTAACGATGTTTTAATTTTGAGTGCTATCATCTCTATAAATTTAAAAAAAAAAAAAAACCAAATTAATGCATGGACAATCCAAAGGGATCCCAAATATTGAGAAAGTTCTGAAGAATTCTTGCTAGAGAGATTTGAGAAGAATGATGTTGCTATGAATGGTCAAGACTTTCCGCTATTACCGTTTGGTTCAGAAAGATGGGGATGTCCAGAATTGATGTTTGCAATTGCATCACTAGACTTTCAGCTACCAAAGCAATTGCAAACATCAATCTTGGACATCTCCTTCTTCCTAAACTAAACGGTAATAGCTGAAAGTCTTGACCATTCATAGTAACATCATTCTTCTCAAATCTTTCTGGCAAGAATTCTTCAAAACTTCCCCACTAGTATTTAAGATCCCTTTGGATTGCCCATGAATTTATATACACCATTGTTTTTG
The DNA here is from genome assembly GCA_003254925.1 of Chamaecrista fasciculata. NCBI lineage: Eukaryota > Viridiplantae > Streptophyta > Magnoliopsida > Fabales > Fabaceae > Chamaecrista > Chamaecrista fasciculata. The sequence continues at coordinate 12,202 of QANZ01055971.1, read as the reverse complement.
CTGGAATATTGTACATTTGTATCCATTCGGTTTAACGTTGGATCTTGCTATTCTGAGCGTTTAAAGGAATAGCTAGGTGGATACAACCTCATGATTTCCTTCACCACACATTCCAAGTTGCTCATTTTCATCTACTTTTAATTTGCTCTCCACTACTCTTATCTTTTTTTTTGTACTTTTCTTCATTTTCGTTGGATTTTTCACCACCACCCACTCCATTACTTTTGGATTTGTGTCCTTTGCTGCCACCAACATATCCTGCCATTTAGGAAACCAAGAATCTTTATTTACACATTGTACACATTGTAGTTTCTTTGAATGACTCGAATTCAGTTATTTAATGTTATAAAGAATATGTATATCCTAGTTGAATAAAAAAAATTGAATTATTTTTCTCTTATTAGACACAAAGTATATTTCAAGAGTCCTATAAATAGTATATATCTATAAATACAAGGACATTAATTTTTGGTGATTGACAGGTATTTAATTTGTGATATATAATCATTCCAAAAAGAATTCACCCAATAACTATAATAGTTCAAATACCCCTACTAACAAGTTGTTGATTAGAATAGTAAATATTTTAATCTCTATTGCTTGGAGTGTTTTATTGGATACATTCATGTAGAGAGTCTTAAGAGTTACGAGCCCTTGTCATGAAATAAGGATGTTCAAGGGTAGGGTACCTTGATCTCTAAATATGGACTCGTAGAAAATTATCATCCTTACATCCGGAGTCATACCAATGCAAGTATAAATATCAATCTTCATCTCCAGACTCTATGGGTAGTTTGAATACCTAAACTCTGACCCAGACCTAAAAAAAGTTCAATAAATTGTTTTTAAAAAAATTTAATTATAATCTAATTAAAGCAATTTTATTTTTTTGATTAAATACACAACAAAAAAAATTAAAAGTAGAAGTTACAAATAGCAATTTTATATATATTTAAAATAAAAATAATTACATTATATATGTTAATATATATATATTAATATTATATACATAGTGGCAACAACTAAATACATTATATATATATATATATTTAAAAAAAATAACATAATACAGTAGGGGGTAGGGTCCGGGGTGGATATCCCTATCCCCGAACTCGGACCCATACCCGCAGTTTTGAATGGGTAAATCCCTATACTCGGACCCATTATTCACTTTTTACCCGGATTCAAATTCAAACCCAATGAGTAAAATTCATGGGTACCTATCAAATATGAGTATTTTGGTCATCCCTATCATGAAACCTCTAGACTTAAAATAAAAATTAGTGTTTATCTAAATTGTAAAACAGATATGTAAAATATACATTATAATTATATTTTATCAAAATAAACTCTTAAATTGAACTAATAAGAAAAAGGAGAGAGATATAAGAAATTTACTATTAATTTATGTATAGTCTCAAGCCTGCCATCCTGTTGAAGTTGGAGAATAACATCCAATAAGCTTTTGGTACTATAGGAGAATTGGTCATGGTCGATCTTGTGATCTTGAATGACCTCATCAAATAGCTCATCTAACTCTTCCTTTGGAAAGGGCCTTCATCCTTGGGATGAGGCTAGTGAGAACATCAACCCTATGTCCCATTCTAAAGAAGGGAAATAATCTAGGGATGAAACGACGACAGTTGGAGTTTGAGCAAGCTGTAAGAATTAAGATGGGGCCATACTTTTGAGAGAGGGATTGTAATGAGCGATGTGGGAGGGTTGCTTGGTGATGAAGATTTCCTATGATGATGGGAAGTTTTAATTTGGTGGGGATGGAGGCAGATTATTATTCAACTTTGAATTATGGTAGCTGCTTCGAATACCTCTGAAGAAGAAAAACAGAGTGATGATGAAGCAGAAGAGTGATAAGCGTAGTGGTGAGCCATTTTGGTTTAGGGTTATAATATGAATCCAATGGAAATGGAGATAGACATATATATAGAAAGGGGTTGCCAAATGTGAAGTGTACCAACTTGCACTCCCGGACCAATCACACCTTGAAACCTGTCTTCTATTTTGAATTTTCTTTAACTCCCTAACCAATCACACCTTGAAACCTGTTGAATTTTCTTTAATTTTCCGACCAATCACACCTTGAAACCTGTCTTCTATTTTAAACGTTCTTTGTATCGGTAGTCTTCTTTTTATCTACCCCAAATATATCGGGAGTCTAATAAAGGGAATATTCAGATAAAAAAGTGTATTATTATAATTGTATACCTTATCGTTTCTAACAAAGATGAGCGTAATCAACAAAGTTCACCATAGTTAATTAGTAGATACTTGGATTTCTTAAGTATAATATTTTAAATTTGATCTAAACTGTGTATATGACAAAAACTTTATTTTTTTTGGTTGCCCATGGTATCCTCGCCTGATGGGTTAAGGATTAATTCTCTGCAGATCTAAATTCCCAATTAGTTATTGCATACACAAGGCAGGGATCAAACCCTCGACACTTGCTTAAGCGACCTATTGAACTAACCACTAGATCAACCAAGTTTAATTGACAAAAACTTTATTTATAGAAGTAAAATTTTCTTTGATAATTTTTACACCTTGAAGAAAATTAGTTTCTGACTAAAAGATATCACATAATTCTTTTAAAAAAATGAGGCTCAATATTTCATTGGTAAAGCTCTCAATCTTTATATTATTTTGTACTAATTAATAAAGAAAAAGCATAAACTTGACCCAAAAAAGCACGCATAAAGAAAATTTAAAATTATATATCGAAAATTTATGGGTAAAATACAAAAAAATGTAATTAAGAGTATAGTTTTTTTTTCTCCAAAAAAGCTATTATTTTACATTATCTTTTTAATTTTCTATACTTATATATATATATATATATGATTCATACGCGTTTACTAGAAGTGTTTAAGGGTTCGGGCGGGTTGCAATAATTGGTTCAAGCTCACTATTTTATTTGGCGGGTTATGTTGTGTTGGGCTAAAGAAAATAATTGAGTTAATTCGGACCAATTCAAGCTAAACAATGACATGTTGGTTTGGGTTTGATTGGCGGGTTGACCCATACTATTTTTTATTTTTTGTATATTTATTATTTTTCAATTTGGTCCTTCTTAAATTTTTTTCTCAATTTGATCATTCACAATTTGTTTTTAAGGGATTAAATTGAGAATAAAAATTTATATATGAATAGACCAAATTGTAAAAATAATATTTAAAATATCAAAATATAATTTTAACTAAATAAAAAATTAATTTCCTATTTTTGCGGATCAACAGATTGAGTTACGTTGAACGGGCTCAAAATATTAAAACTTACAAACCAACTAAAATCATAACAGATTCAAATTTTTAAACCAAAGCCACTCCGTTGGCTCAACCAAAACCAACCAAGACTAGTGGGTTGAGTTGCCTTCGACGGATTGCGCCAAATCCACTTAAGACCCCTTGTGCTTATTAATTAAGGTTCTCAACTTCCTATTTTTTTTTTTTTTTTTGGCCTGAATCTCAACTTCCTATTACTTGGTGTGGTTTTAATGAGTTCTATAATTAGAGGCTATAATTAAAATAAGAAGTGTGATAGGCCCAAGTGGTTCAAAGTACTATAAATTAAATTTCTACTTTCAAAGAGTTCTATTGTGGATCATTATGATAACAATACTCACAGTACGTAACGGCTATCCTATATTCCTATTAACTAGGGTCTTGCGCGATCGAAAAAATGATATCTTTCCATCACTAGCTAACACATTATATTATCTCTCTTCTTCATCTATAGCATGCATGCGTTCTCTGTATTGTAGAGAATCAATACCGTACTTTCTTGTCCCAAGACAATATCGATCAAGACCCTTGTGATGCTTTAATTTTGAGTGCCATGAGCAATTGATCATCTCTGTTTGAGAGAAAGCAAGAGAGTGCCATCTCTGTTTAGGGAAAAGCATGGATGGAATCACGAAGACAATAAGAAGAAGAGGAGGAGGAATACTGATAGTTGAAAAGCTCATGATTTTACAGAGGGATCCCACATCTCTCTTCAAATAGAGAGAGACATGATGATACAGGAAGTTGATGAGATTTATGATGCAACAGAAGGCACGTGGATACACTGTCCTCGTCAAACTGATACCTCACTCTTTTGGATACACTATCATCGTTCTATTATGCAACACCCATACACACACACACATTATATATATATAGTAGATATATAAATATTCAATACATTCTATTTTAGAAGCAAGGAGAAAGGGATAGAGAAAGTGCACACCATGATTATATTTATAGTGGTTTAAATCAAGGTTACCTTTGTTCTTATACAGTGGTGTCAATTGGTTATATTAGGTTGAGTTGCAAATAATTGGGTCACAAATGAGTTAATTAATTATTTCTAACTTATGATTAATTGTTAAATGAGTCATAGGTAGATTTATAACTTATAAATTAAGGGTCAAAACTAGCTAACTCGATCAACCCAACCATGAACCCATTTAAACAATATTTATGTAATTTAATTTAATAGATGATTAAAATTAATTATTAATTGAATATGGTTTGTCGGATCGACTAAAGTCAGATCAGATTGAGTCATTAGGTTGGGTCAAGTTAGTTTGAATCGAGCTACACCAACTACATGGGAACAGGTTAGACCGAGTCCATTGAGTTGAGACGGGCCGGCCAGACTGAGTCCATTGGATGGGCCAGGTCGAACCAGGTCCATCGAGTCGAGACGAGTTGGACTGAGTTCATTGAGTCGAGATGGGTCAGACTGAGTACATCGGGCAAAGACAAGTCAGAACAGGTCCATCAAAGGTCAAAATAAGTTAAATTAATTTTGTTGAAATGTAATGAAATTTTTTTGGTCAAAAAGAATCTTTCATCCATAAGATAATATGGCACAAGGTCATACATCAAGGAGACCAAATAAAGTAAAGATCTGTCAATCTAAACATAGCTTTACACTCCTAGAAATATATTACAAAAGTATAGGAGAAGAAAAAAATCCTAAGAAACACAACTAATAAAGAAAACAAGATCCAGATCTCCTACACTACAGATATACATCAGATCTACAAAATAACTAGAAAATAAAGAGAACTTGGAAGATATAACCGAGAGGCAACCACCCCTCATTCCTCTTTAAGTAATTAATCTTTTGACCCATTCTCTTCTTTGATTTTAGGCTTCAGAGTAGATTCAACTTTTGAGAGATGTATATCATCAAAAGAAAAAAAGAAACAAACATTTCCTAACGAAAGGGAGAATAACTTCTCTAATGGAAGGAAAACATTTCCTAATGGAAGATGAAACCTCCCTAATAGAGGAAGACGCAAAAAACATACCTAAAACAAAGGGGTTGTTGGAGATTATAGAGCAAGCGCAGCGGAAAAAAGGTAAAATCAAAATTTTTTTTACAAAACTTATAATCTCCTCCATAGGATCCACTACTTGTGTTTATACCAGTGAGATGAGATGTTTACCTAAATCACGAATGCTGAATGATTGCAATTTCCGAGAAGTCCACAGACTCGTGTCCTTCCTCTGTCGGTGATCCACATGAACAGTTTGGCAGATACTCAGGTGCTAGCCTTCAATCTCTTCTCCAAGAGATTACGGGAACCGATCTACAATCTTGGAATTTCAAGAACTCTTCTTGAAATATCCAAGAATTAATGGCGCACTACCAAGAACAAACTTCTTGGCCACTCACTTTAGGGTTTGGCGCCTCTCCTCACTCTCACACACAAATCGCCTCTAAAACCCTAAGTTTAGGGATAGTTCATAACTTTCCCTTTTCCTCTTAGATAATAGGCGACTTCCTCTAGGGTTAGCACACACTAGAATAGGCGACTTGGTGTGTATTTATAAAGAGTCTCATTCTTAAAATTAGAGAATTACCAAATCTTGATTATAAGATTACATTAATATTATAATTCAAAATTAAGATACAATCTTTATTTAAATTTCAAGATCATATCTTGAAACCTAAAATGCACACTTCCCATTGGTTGGAATGAGTCAAGAAGATTTGAATTCTTAATTAAAATATTACACTAATATCTTAATTTAAAATTCAAAGTGCATTCTTGAAATTCAAAATGCAAGATCAAATCTTGCATTTGATTCTTCAAGTATGCGCCCCCCTTGTCTATTTTATAGGAATTTAATAGATAAGATAACAATCCTAACTCTTAGGAAGTTATAACCATCTTATTAATATCCTTAACAAATTGAATTAAAATATTACCCTAATATCTGTTGGGAATTCTAGGCGCCTAACGCAGCGGAAGCAAATATAAAATTAAAATAAAACACGCCAGGTCCTAAAATTCCCGAACGGATCCGCTAGCAGAATTTAAAACCTGTTAAGATAGTGGTATACCTCACGAGTTTCAATCGGTTGGTTGAACAAGGCGTGTGCAAGGAGCCCACTGTCAGCGTTCTCCCTCTGCCGGTAATCCACACGAACAGTTTCTTCAGGCACCAAGGTGCTAGCCTTCAGTTCTTTTCTCTAAAAGAACCAGGGACCAATCTACAGTGTATTTGAACTCAAGAACTCCTTCTTAATTCAAACTCCAAAAGTGGCGCAATGGAGAATTCCCCACAAGAACTCCTACTTGTCTTTCCTTCTCTCACAAACCCTAATTTTTGACAACCTCAAATCGAATTGCCTAACTCCTTAGGCCAAGTCGATTTTACCCTCTCAACTCTTGAGAACCAAAAATTTCCTC
>QANZ01055970.1:132631-176267 GCA_003254925.1 Chamaecrista fasciculata | reverse complement strand
TAATATTTTTTTAGGGACAAAATACAAAATGGCCCACGTGTATGTACAGGCTTGAATCGTTGGATTCAAAAATAAAGGGTTAAAGGGTTAAATCGGTCCTAAATGTTTGCCCTAATGTTCATTTTGGTCCACCATTAATCATTTTGCTAACATTTAGGACCAATTTTAACATTTATTAAAATAATGGACCAAAATGAATATTAGGCCATACATTTAGGACCAAAATGAACCTTTCACCACACATTTTATTAGAATTTAGAGTTGTTTTTTAATTTGCTATTTGGTCCTCAAACTATTATTTGTTATTTTTTTGCCGTTCAATTTCATAAATAGACCTCATAATTAATGATTGGGGTTTTCTACAAGGCCCCAGTTATCTTTTACACATGTTAGAGATTGATTAATTGGAACAGTTCGAATTTATGGACCAAATTGTATGTCAAAAAATAAATCCAATATTATTTTCATTTTGGCCCATAATCTCATCCACTTGGATTTGGATTGACCCCTAACCCTCAATCCAAAATTTTCTCATCCACACAATTTCCAATACCATATCACACTTCCCAATATCATCTCATCTCAATATTATTTCAATCAAAACACAACCAAACACCTATCATCTCATCTCATCCCATCTCATTATCTCAATCTCATCTCATTATTTCCTACCATTTCTACCCCTATACAAATTACAAAAATCCATCAACTTTTTTCTACCAACCACAATCATTACATACCCTTTTATATAATTTCACACCCTATTTAACATCATTATCACTAAAATCACTCAAACACCAATACATCATCTCATCTCATCCAATTAAAAAATAATCCCATCCCATCCATTTGGATGAGATTGGATTAGAATTAAAAGTCTCCCAAAGAGACCTTGGTTCTTGAGTTGATCTCCAAGAGGTTGGAAACTTACTTGTCAGAGCTTCTATTTTTAACAAATTGAACAAAACAAGGCTTACATTGACATATTTCAACTCATCACTTGTTGGTATTCATCCCTACTAATTTAAATCTAACAGAACAAAAAATGTTAGAATTGCAATAGGGTAAATTACACTTTGGTATCCTGTAGTTTGGTCATATTTTACTTTGGTACCCTGTGGTTTAAAAAATGACATTTTGGTACCATGTGGTATTCTCCATTAACACTTTGGTACTCTTTGGAGCTATTTTGTAATTTTTACTATAAAATTTTTTGCAAAAATTACATATTGACCCCAATATTTTTCAGAAAATCACAAATAGGTCCCTGAATACATATTATTTAGGGACTAAAATGAAAAATTTAAAATTTTTTTGACATCAATATGTAATTTTTGCAAAATTTGTTATGGTTAAAATTACAAAATAGCTCCAAATAGTACCAAAGTGTTAATAGAGAATACCACAGGGTACCAAAGTGTAATTTACCCAATATAAAAATTCAACTTTTAGTATAATTCATAGGTTTAGAATATATATATATATATATATATATATAATATCCTACTCACTATACCATCATCATCATCATCAGCCCTAATTAATAATTGGTATATGGATGATGATTCATTCACACACACTCTCTCTCTATATATCAGCATTAACATTAGCAATTTAGCATTCATAGCATCAACAACAAACAAGGCCATATATATATATATCAGCATTAACATTAGCATTTTGCATTCATAGCCTCAAGAATCAGTAATATATAGTATTATGATTATGATGGGTATATCAAGCAGAAGTATGAGTAGTAGCAGTAGCAGCAGCAGCAGCTATAGTATGAGTAGTACAAGTACTACAGTTGAATGCCACAAGCAAGTCCGATCATGGAGGCTTCTTCGTTCTCTTGTTAAATTTTTCATCCCCACTTGCTTCTTCCACAACAATCATAACAATCCCCATCATGTCCCCTTCTTCACTTGCACTTTTTTCGGATATCGAAACCAGGGAAAAGTCAAACTCTGCATCCAAACACACCCTGCAAGTTCAAATATCCTGCTTCTCGAATTACCAATTTCAACTTCAGCTTTAGCCAAAGAAATGACACAAGGCACTCTCAGAATCGCAATGCACACTAGTAATTCTAATAGTCTCTTATTGAGTACGCCTTTGTGGAATGTGAATTGCAATGGCAAAAAGATGGGTTATGCTCTGAAACGAAGGCCTTCCTCTGCTGATATACAAGCCTTGCGTGCTATGCGTTCTGTTCTTGTGGGTGCTGGTTGTGTTAACATTATCAATAAAGCTGATGATGATGATGAGGTCATGTATTTGAGAGCCAAGTTTCGCAGAGTTCGTGGATCATCTGCATCATCCTCTGAATCTTTCCATTTGATTGATCCAGAGGGATCCATTGGTCAAGAGCTTAGTCTTTTCTTTTTTCGTTCTAATTAACTCATCATTCATCTATCTATCCTCTTTTTGAGCTGTGCTTCATTCTAAATAGCATAGCTTTGTTTATTATCTATCCTTCAATTTAGTTTTTGACATCAACTTGGGAGGGCGGAGAGGGTACTGTTTAGCCATGTCTTGGCTTTTTTTCTTTTTTCCCATTCTTCTCTTCCAATGTAATGTCATCACAATTCGCAGTTAATTATAAATGGAGATGTATATGTTTTTGTTCATTATGTATGCCCATTTTCATTACTTTGTGTTTTATTTCATTTGTATTGTGTGAAACTCTGCTAGTAATAACAAAATCATGAGTGCCCACTACCCATTGATCCTTTTAGTCTCTAATTTAAGAGTGAATTAAATGATTTTGAAAGAACTAACAAGTGTTTGGTGTAGCGGTTTCACGAGCTACACTCAAGGAAAAGGACCTAGGTTCAATCCCCGGAGTTGACATTGTTAGGAGGACTCTGATCATTTCGTCTCTGAAACCGAATGAGATTAGTCTTCACCTAAACTATGTTGGTTCAATATAATCTCAACAAAATTTAACGTTACCTCATATTTTTCATTAAATTTTAATTAATATATTTAACAAAATTCAGTGTAACCCATATTTCGCAAACTAAATATTATAATATTATTTTTTAGAAAATAAATTGAGTAATAGACAAAATCATTCATTTTTTTTGGTAAGATAAAATCATTCATTTTATTCATTATTATGTTTTTGGTAAGATACGCGAACTTGATGCCCCAAATCAAGCATTAATAATTAGTTGTAACGAATTAAGTCGTTACTTCAAAATTGATCAGGCAGTATTTTTTAAGCTAAATTTTATTGCCCCACTTTGTGATCTTGTAGGCCATGATATTTTTAGAGAGTTGAGTTTTTTTTTTGTTTCTCAATTGTTTATGAAATTTGAGTAAAGTATTCTATATATTATAATACGACTATATTATAACAAATTTTATTTCGTAGTTATACATAACACATCCATGCTAGCTTTTTTTGGGATAAGAAGGAAGACATGGGAGAAGGGGAAGAAAATTAATTTTGTTTCTTCATTTAATGTTATCTTTTAAAATATTTTAAGATTTTTTAGGAACAAAATAATAAAAGAATAATCTGAAATCATCTATTAGATTTTTTTTCTTTTCAATATTTGTTTCTCTAGGTTTTTTTTTTTAAAAAAGAGCTTTCAAATTTCTCACTTGTTCTCTTTTTTTTTCCCCCAATATTATTTCTACTCCAAGGATATCACAAATTTAATTTCATGCTAGAAACATAGTTTCCGTAATTAATTTTTTTAAAGTCAGAATATTTATTATTAGGAGCAGCGATTAATTTTTATGCCACAAATTTTCTATTTAAAAAAAATAAACGATTGACTATAGAGTATAGAGTACTTTTCACACGGTGAGAATGTTTTCCACAGCTTTCTAACATAATAAAACCAAGTTTTTTCTTTGTTCGAATATAACATGTGCCCATATATATTTATCATTTGCAATGATTTAAAGTTGTTTTAAAGAAGTTTTAAAAATTTCTGACAGCTCATGATTCCGCGTATTACTTCTATTATTGCATAAAAGCAATCTTAGAGAAATTATATCCATATACAGCTTTTATTAGTATATGTATATTTCACATTTAAAATTAAAATATACGCATGCATAAAGAAATGGACTAGCCATGCCAATTGGACAATACAATTTTAAAGATCAAGTCTAGAAAATATTATTGAGTTAATAATTTGATTTTTAAAGAATTAGAAAATACATATTAGTCTAATTTAAATAATATACTTTTTAATTTTTTTTATAGACTAAAGAATACGTCTAATTCTTTTGAGAATTAAAAAATGTACTCTTTAAAATTTTTAAAAATTAGTTTGTGTATTTATTTTTATTCAAAAATTGAGTTGTCATTTCCATAATCTTTTAAAAATTATATTGTTAATGTAGTCTAATAATAAACTAAATTAATTCAGAGACTTACCTTATAAGTTTGCGCTATGTTGAAGTTGAGATGATGACCTAAAACCATGAATAGAGTGGTAGAAAACAAGTATAATGTACCTCTATTTAATGTAACCGTTATTTATTTATTTTAAGTCAAAAGTTGAAGTGAGTTGGATTTCGGGAGTTCACTAAGGTCAGCGGAAATCTCTAGGCTCTATGGACGCTTACAGAAGTACTTATAAATCGTCTACCAACAAAGTCTTCACATTGGCCGTGAAAATCGAATTCACAACCTAGTGGGTTATAAATTAATTCTTTATCAACTAAGTCAACATTTGTTGGCAATGTACCTATTATTTGCTTATAAAAAACTTACAAGATATTTCTATGAAAGCAAAATGTAAATGAAAACAGTTAATTCAATTCAAGGTTGGTCTTCATGCCACAAAAAACAAAAGAACGCGCAAAAGCTAAAGGAAAAGGAAATCACATAATTTGGATACTTTTAAACTTTTCTAAATTTATGGAGGATGACATACAAGTGTGAGTTGTTTCTGATTTTTTGTTTAATTGAATTAATTATTATCATTATTATTGAATTCTGTTTCTTTATGTCGTTTCGTTAAGAAGGAGACACGAATGGCGCTGAAGTTGGATTTTATTTGATGTAATCTTCCACTAAGACATCCTCATAATTTAAAGCATTCCTTTTGTTATTTTTTATTACATTATCTCAGCCTTCAAACACAATATTATTTCATTATTCATGTATGACATGTAAATAACATTAAGAAACTCACTTTTGATTAATTAATTAGTTAATAAAATATTTTTTGCTCAGTCTGTTTGTCACCGTGTCAAGTCTTTATAAATCTTGTGAAATAAAAAGGGATTAGTGCCATTAAGTTGGAGAATCCATTAGATTTCGATGTACACCTATAAAGTAATGATCAAAAGAGAGGGAGTAATCTGAAGGGACTTAAATTTGAGAAGAATATAACTGACAACTACAATCAGATTAAATTCATACTTATTCAACAAAATTGTAATATGGTGTGATAAATTGGATTGATTGCCTCCTCTTCTTCTTATACCGGTGAAGCTTATGGGACTTATTTGAAATATACTAAAGTAAAGTTTAACCCATATATATAAGACCAAAATGGACACTTAAATTTGACCCAAAAGCTTGGACTACCTCAGTAGCTAGCGCACAGGTAATGGAAGTAAGAAAAATTATGACATTTTTGTGAGACATGGTATTCGTTGGCCATGAACACAATGAAATGATTTAACATGTCCATTAGCCTTTTTATTTTTGGTCTGTCCAGTTCTCGAGTAATTTGAACTTGGAAAATTTTTTAACGAGTAATTATATTCACAATATCTCATTTAAAACTTATTCTATGACCAAAAGAAAATTGGGTAAATTGTACTTTGGTACCCTATGGTTTTAAAAATGACACTTTGGTACCCTGTGGCATTCTCCATTAACACTTTGGTACCCTTTGGAGCTATTTTGTAATTTTAACCATAACAAATTTTGTAAAAATTGCATATTGACCACAATTTTTTTTAAAGTTTTCATTTTAGTCCCTAGGTAATATGTATCCAAGGACTTATTTGTAATTTTTTGAGATCAATATGAAATTTTTGCAAAATTTGTCATAGTTAAAATTACAAAATAGCTCCAAAGGGTACCAAAGTGTCATTTTTTAATCCACAGGGTACCAAAATGAAATATGACCAAACCACAGGCTACCAAAGTGTAATTTATCCTAAAATAAAACTTTATTCAAATGATATCAAATTACTTACTACTTAAATTATCCGGCAGCATTAGTGCCTATTAGACTTTGAATAACTAGGAAAAAAAAGACCTTCAAAATTCAAGACATTATGAATGTTAGCCAATGTTGGCATCAATTGTTTCATGGCGAAAGCCCAAGTTTGAGGTTAAGTCATAGTCGAACCATGACATTTGGACATGTACTCTACGGTGGGTTAAAGAGATAGAGTTGCGCCCTTATTAACAAATATAACTTTTGGCCTAATGGTAAACGCTTGATCCTAACAATACATATTCTCTTTGCATGAAAAGCTGCTGTTCTCTGATAGAAAATTTTCTTTTTGGCGGCTTCTCGTAAGAGATTGTATAATCGAATACATATATCCAACAATATTTCGTCCTACAATTTGCAAAGCAATGAATAATATGGCCAATTTAAAAAAAATAAAAAAGAAACAAGAAACAGCTGCATCAACCCAGTATCTCCAAATACAGATTTGTGTGCAAAAATGAAGCATGACCTGTCATAAAAAAGGAACAAGACAAAACCAGGCACATGCTAATCCTAAGATTCCTAAGCTGTTGAAATTCTCTTTGCTGGGTGATTCACCTGCATCAATCAATTAAAAAAAATATGCATTAACTTAAAATCCTGTGTCACTAACTAGATTGAAATCATCACACAAAGAGACATGAATCTGAACTCTTCAATTTATTACCTAATTGAAGATAGTTGTTCCTAATGTTCCACTCAAAATCCCAATGCTTCCTGTCATTTTTTAGCGTCCAATAAGACCATCCAAAGGAAGCTGCATTATACACTTCTAATTGTGCCCTTCCAAAGTTTTGATAATCTGTTTGAGATCCATTTGTCACATTCCATTCGTTCACCCATTCCCCTGAAACCAATATTTCACTCCTCAAGATAATGAAAATACGTTAAAATGCACAAAACCTCCCCTTCAACTTTGAAAAATAACAAAAGACCTCTTGAACTATTAATCTTGTGCAAAAGATCCATTTTGTAAAAAGATTGGACTTACCAATAAAAACAAGTGGGCCATTTCCTTTGCTCAAGGCCTGAAGCTGAGCTTCCCTGCTTTTGTATATGAATTGGATGTTATCGGCAGCACTCAGATTCACGAAAAAGTTGTCGAAGAGGTTGTAGAAATGCAAATCCACAACTACATTGTGAGAGCCGATGTTGGCCTGATAAAGTTCCAAAGGATCTGCATTGCCAATTCTTTGGCAAACTATCACATAAGCTGACTCAGAATATTTCCGAACAATTTCGTAACCCTGTTTGTAATATGACACTAAAGTATCTAATGGAACGGTGGCGGCAGATGGTTCATTTAACAGCTCGATTCCCAACATGGCAGGATGTCTTGCATATCTGCAATTGAGAATCTGTGTTCAGTATTCAATAAAGAAGTCTCTTGCAATAAGGGGTAATAGCAAAAGGTTTCGAAGAAAATATCAGCAATTGAGTTCTATGTGATAATTCAGACGTGACGAGGGAGCTATTGTATGATTATTTTACAGCCTGGTAGAGGTTAAAATTAAAGGAAAATTGTAAATTTGAAAGAGGTCAGCATCTGCATGCTAATCAAATTTCATGTTTTCTCATTAAAAATGTTTGATTCTATAGTGAAAGAGTTGTTTGAAGGCTTGAAGCCCTGCCTAGTGTCCAACATATTCATCCAACCTCATAAGAAGCATTTTCAGCAGATATATGGCAAGCATGAAATATCCTTGATCTCCACTCCAATCAAAGTTTTAAACTAAATTATAAAATTTGGTCTTTGAAAGATGATAAATATCTCAATTTAGTCCTTAAAAGATAAAATTATAAGATTTAGTTTTTGAAAGATGCAATTACAATCAATTTGATCTTCTTGTTAAAACATTATTTCGAATGTAACCACACATATGATTTTTTATTTTATTCATATTTTAATGCACATTGAAGTGGTGATTCACTATTAAGAATCATTTCTAAAATCCATTCAGAGCCAGAAGCTACCTGGAAGCTAAAAAATCTATAACATGCAATGTCTCTGTAATATAATCCGGATTCGAAGGCCAGCCCGTGAATCCGTCTCTGCTTGCACTGTGTTCCATACCATTTTGGGATCCAGGGGCAGCATGCAGGTCAATTATGCATTTTATGTCATATTCCCTGCAACACAATAATGATGCAAAATTGTAGATAAGAAACACAATTCCAAAATTGCTCACAATGTCAAGAAAATACTGTGAAAAAAAGACTCACTGTGCCCATGAAAACGCATTATCCAGAGCTTCAAGGCTTCCTCCAATAAACGGAGGTGGAGGATCAGGATCAAAAGCAATCCACCAACCTACCGGTATCCTCACAGTATTGATTCCATGTCTATAAAGAAAGCCGAAATCCTCAACGCCAATAAAGCTATTTCTATGTTTCTGCAGTTACAGAAAGCCAAAGGATCAAATGGAGAACATATACTGCTGTTTCATCTTTCTGAACTTGGAAGTCGACATATATATAGAGGCAAGAAATGGAGTAATATTGGAAGTCTTTCTTGAAATACAAAACAAAAGAGGAAGATTCTAGTTTCTATGCTTGATCGGTTGATCCTTAGTTATATCTCATTATTAACCAAGGTTGACAATCTTGATAAAGATGATTATTGATACCATAAAAAATAAAAATACACATCAACATATACAAATCTGACTTCGTGTGGTAGAGAAGCAACAAAAAAAAGCAAGGAGAGACACATTTATAAGAAAACAGGGTTGGTTGCTCAAATTCAAACTTTTTTCTCAGTGCAACAAAAAAAAAAGGAATGAAAAATAAAATATATCTTGATATTGCAAAGGGAAAAAACTAGCATGTTTGTAAAGAGAAAATATTTGCTACATATCATTGTACCTTAAGAACGTCTTTCGCACGATCATGGCCATATCCATTTGCTAGCTGGTAATCTCCGTGTAAGTTATTTGCAGCAATTGTCATTTCAAATGTGGCGGCATTATCATCCCATCCTGGAACACCTGGATAGTCTGCTGTGAGCTGACCATCTGTTGTAGCCTAATATAGCATATATATTATCAGAAGAATCTGTTTTAAGTCTGATATAAATATGATGGATGACATGGTAAAATAGTTTCATATGCCAGTTTAAACATCCTTAAATATAGCACTTGAGTATAAAGCAGATACTGGAGCCTAAATATGCATGGTGGTTTCCCAAACACGTCTATTATTATACTTATTATTCTTCTGCTCAACACAACAAGAAAAGAATTCTATGATAATATACCATAAGATTTTACATGCAGACTCAGGCCAAAAAAAGATTTTACATGCAGACAAATGGTTACTTTTAGTTTTATCTTTAACAAGATATGCAACGGGAGGAATACCTGGAGATAGGCCCCATTTTTAGTTTTAATGTGAATCCTATTGTCTTCTTTCCGTTCAATGTAAAATGATTCTGATGTTGAAGCTGATTTTGCTGTTGCAGAGACAGAGCACCCTTCACCATCACACGTAAGAAATTGACCTTGGGAGGTTCGGAACTGAAATTCTAATTCCGACAGTCTCCATAACTGTAACAGGAAAAGATGGAATCATTGAACTAAACTTATTCCCAGACAAGCAGACATCAGTGTAACATCAACATCCATAATATCGCCAGTACATATGAAGTCCTGCTAAAACTAGTGGTACATATCATTTATATTCACTTATGCATGGAATAACACAGTATCTCTCAGACTCGAAGAATATATAGTAGCATGTGAAAAAATAAAGGAAATTAGACCAAATCAAAATCACATAGTGCTAGAGAACTGTTAGTCAATCAGTGCCTACCCAGTCTCGAAACCTAAAACTATCAACCACCAATAGCCATCTAGCAGTTAAGAAATAAGTCTAAAATATTCAAAATTACAGCAAACTTCATCTTCCATGCTGATCTATGATATGATTATGAGATTCATAATAACCAGGATGCCTATTTGAATCGTATGATCAAACACCAGATTCTCACAAGTAACAATTTTGAGGTATTGCAACATCAAATAAATTTCATGCTTTGCATGAAACCTGAGCAAACAAATATAACCAAAATTACAAGCTTTGACTGTAACATGCTGGTATGTATCTATAAGAGATATAGCAACACAAGTGAAAATGTTTGTGTGTGTGTTTGGAGAATCAATGTGTATAATGAAGCTCTCACATAACCATTTGTCTAGAAAATTAAAAACAAGAAGAAATGGATTACCATCTTACCGCGAAGGTTTCCCATGAAGATGGGACATCTCTGTCAACAGTAACATTCATACCTCCCCCATTCTCAGCAGATACAAACTTCTGCAAGGTAACTGACTTAAATTGTACCCCCGTGCCATCCTACATTGTTCAATAGAGAAAACCTAAGTTTAAGTCCGTAAATTTGTCCCAAACTACAATTTAGTCTTTAAATATTAGAAATACACTTTTTAGTCATTTCAAAACTAAGTAGTTAACATCAATAAAAAAAATCAAGGACCGAAAATTGTATTTCTAATATCTCTGGGACTAAATAGTAGGTTTACTCTTATTCAATATCATCTTGCAGTTCAGCAAGATCACATGGTAAAATCCAGAAAAGAATCATATACAGAGAAAGAGGAAAAAAATGAAAATACAGAATAATGTCAAGTAGCTCACAAGCATGTCTCCATTGGCAATGCCATCAAACAATGAAGGCTTAATCCAACCTTCAATAACCAGCCAACCTCCTAAGTTCACTCCTCTCACTTTGGAATCCCCATGCAATCCCTCCACTTGAATGAGAGAAATAAGTCAGATTTTGGCGTCATGGCATTATGTTCAAAGTATGAGCATTGAAGATAAGGCGAAAAAAAGATTGAAGAGCCAGAAGTTACCTGAATATACTCCAGAAGTGATGAGCCAACAATAGAGTAGAAATGCGCATGCCCATTTTGTGAAGACAAGTTCCATCAAGAATGCGGGCCACAAAATCATCCAGAAAGCGAAAATGCAAAACCCTTCATACGAAAAAAGAAAGAAAGCCCCAATTAAGTACGGAAGGTTATTTTAAAACCCCAGAAAGTTCCTTCCTTTATCACTCAGTTAATACCAAATTCAACTTTGCAAAACAAGCATAAAATCATCATTGGGTTTTGGGATTGCTTCCCTCAATTCCTTTGATTATTTATAATTTTGATCCTAATACTATTCATAGTCCGGACAAAACCAACCCCATTAATAAATAAAGGAGAAGAAGATGAAGAAAAGAATAATCTTGCAGGGTGCAAAAGGATGAAAACTGAAAAGGGAGGCAAAAGTGTTCCTATGTAATTCGTAACCTCAAAAGAGAAAAGGAAAAAAAAAAAAAAGAAAGAAAAACTTTGCTTGGAGATTTGGAGGAGCTTGTAGGTCTTGCATTTTTTTTTTTTAATTCAAAAGTATAATCATATCTTTCATTGGTTGGATGAAGCTGGTGACAATGGTAAAAGGTACATTTCAAAATTCAAAGGGTACATCATATATGAGTTAAAAAAAATTAGCGAGAGAAATAAAACACCTTATCCACATCGTTGTTACAGTTTTGATGGAGTGATGAAGCTTCCACTGCTTCTAATTACTGTGCCTTCAAGAAATCCACAGTGCACCCAACTTTGCTCTGTGTAGGTAGAGGCTATTATATATTAGGTTTTGGTGTTTTTTTGTACATTTTCCCCTCTTTATTTACTTTCGAGCTTCACTGTAACTTTTCCTTCTTTTTTTTCCCCCTTCCTTGTTGAAGCTGAAGAAGGGAAGTTTCAGAGTTCAAATGGCGCGGACGATGAAGATAAAGGTTCTTGTCGTCTCTATCAGTTTTGTCCTTATCTATGGATACTTCATTTTGGAGGATAAATATTTAAGGAAAAATATTAATTTCATCCCTAAATTTTACAACAACTGTCGATTTGTCCTTAATATTTTTTTTTGTCAATTTCATCCCTCATGTTTCACATTTTGGTCAGTTTTATTATTTGCTCTTATTTTAGCCAAATATTACCGACAGAGTCTGCGTGGGTAATGATATATAATGTAAATTTGATAAAAAAAGAAATTGAAATCCTAACTTAGATTGAAAAACATGATGTCTGTCATTAATTTATTGAAAGAAGTTACTCAAAAGATAAAATCGACTAAAATGTAAAACATTGGGGACGAAATTGACAGTTGATGTAAAGTTTGGGGACAAAAATAGCATTTTTGTCATATTTAAAAATTTAGAATATAAAATTATTTTTTAGTAATTTTATAAACAATATAAAAAATGACGTATATATATAACCTATGCCATAAATAAATATTATAAAGTATAAAATAATTAGAAAAAATCATATAAATTCATTTTTTTATGTTGAAAAATAAAAAATTACTTAATTTATCAAAATAACTTTCATTAATATCATTATATATTTTTTAACATATTACATCACGTTTTATATCATGGGATGGCCCTTGGTTTCCTCAAACAGGCAAGCCTACAAGAATCCTTACCAAGACAATGATGGTCTAGAGTTAAGATAAATTTGGATTTGGATCTTTTTGTATTTTAAATTGTATAAAATACACACNGAGAGAGAGAGAGAGAGAGAGAGAGAGAGAGAGAGAGAGAGAGAGAGAGAGAATCAAGTGCAACGAAGAAGAAAAAAGGTGGAGAATGATGTTTAATTGGTGAAGGAAGGATTGATTATAGGGATTAGAGAAGCATCTTTGAAACTTTTGTTTTGCCAGTTTTATTATATATAAGGAATAAAATGAGAAGAAAATGATTGCATAAAGTTAAATTGAAAATTTTTGGACTAGAGTCACGAGCAAGCAAAAGCATCTGAGCTGGAAATCATAATCTCCATGTCTTCATATACATATATATTCCTTTCTTCTCTAAAATTACAAATTCGTTGATTATTTCCATAAAATATAGAATCTTAAAATGGACCCACTTTTCAAAGCATACGATGGTCGGTGGACGGTGGTGATTGAATTCCTTATATATATATATTTGAGTTTCATTATGAGAGGATCAAGTTTTTTTAATTTTCATTAATTTTACAAAATAAAAAAAATTAGAGAAACATAGATAGTAGAGTTCATTGTAGCAACTGTTCAATAGCAAGGCCCTTCTATATATTCCTGAAATGAAAACTTCAAATGAGATAATTTAGATCAATTTCAACGTGTAATATTAATTAGTTATAAAAACAAATTAAATTTATAAGCTACAATCTAATGCATGGTGTCCCTACAGGCTACACCCTACAGTATAGTGATAGTTGGTGAACAGTGAATAGCCATGTATGTGAGTACGTCACCTTGTTTTCTTCTACACATTTTGCTTCCAACAATACTTTCAAATTGTAATAGTATCTTTGCAATTTGGTGGATTTTTTTGCATGTGATGTTGTGCTTCTACATTGTACGAATGAGAACTCTCATATACATATGTGGGACATCAATGAATAATTAATTTATGGCCGACTACAGGTCTAATTTTGAAAATTAAGAACACAATAACACTACATCAATGTTGGTGTAGTAACTTAGAAAAAAAAAAATTACAATAGTCATAGAAAATTACACAGAAATAAAATTTAAGGGGTGTAATCCAACGCCAAATACTCATTTATAAAGACTAAATATTATGGGTTCAAATTTTGATTCTGAGAACAACTTTAAATATTTAAATCAATTGTCATATTAAATCCGGTCACAAGATAAAATCGTAAATTATGTGTTTATATTTGTCCGGAATCTTTGATTTAATCGCAACCAGAATTAATAATTTCATCAGCTTAGACTAGGGATGATAATGGGTAGAGTATGGGTAAGGTACTATGATACCCGTACCCATACTTATATGTGAGCGGGTATCAAAATAATCCCTATATCCATACCCGCTGGGTAGTCTAATCCTCATACCCGAACCCGAAAAAATTTTAAAATAAATTATTTTTTGTTAATATAAAATTTATATTCATCTAACTTTTTACATCTATAACTACTAAAAATTAAAAAATAAATTATAAATATGAATGCATTAATAAAATATTTTAATATTTATAAAAACTTTAATATTTTTTTAATAAAAAGTATTAAAGTATTATATTTTTTATATATAAAAATATATTTATTATTACTAATGGGTAAATGGGTAGGGTACCACCATATCCAGACCTGTACCCATTAAGGATGGGTACGGATCCAATTCCATACCTACAGGGTAATTTTCAGAATCCCTATTGAATATGAGTATTTTGATCATCCTGCCTTGGACTCCTGCTGCTCACATAAAAATATTCATTTTCATGTCTTCATTTACAACCCATAAAGGTTTACATGTTCCCGTTTCAGTAGTTCTTCCACCATTCTCCACCAAATCAGATTAATTACTATTATTTTAATCAGATTAATACACTGAATAAAGAAAAAAAATGTTAAACGACATATCGTATTGTGGAAGTGGAAGTGTGGAACCCGTTGATTAAAATTTCCATGTAGTCTTGTGGGAACAAAATGTTGGGCCTAAAATGCTTGTGGATGAGCCAAATTCCAAAAGTAGTAGATTAATGTACAATCCATGATTGTTTGGGCCCAAAATTTTGATCATCTTTCAGGCTCATGCAGAGAAAAGAGAGAACAGAGTGAAATTCATGCAAATATTTCAACGTTGATATTCAATGCTAATTACTTGAATTAACTCCACATTAATTATTTATGTACGCTAGGAAGGGATCTAAACTGGATTTTCTTTTCTCAACCAAATTTTCCAAAAGAAAAAAAGGAATCAACAACAATTTCCCAAAACTCAATAGTACCATATAGGTAACCATTAAATTCAATACCAAATATTTTTTTTAATAAATTATACTTTGATACCCGGTAGTTTGACATCATTTCACTTTAGTACCCTGTGGTTTAAAAAGTGACACTTTAGTACCCTGAGGTTTGTAACAGTAACACTTTGGTACCTTGAACAATTTTTTCGTTAGATTTGATCAGAATTTCGCACGTGCATCTGACATACCTAACTAAAACTCATTTTTCTTTAACTTTTGACCAAAACACAATTTGGATTTCAAAAAATACCTCTCAAATTTCTTAAATTTTAGAAGTGTTTTTTGAAATCTAGATTGTGTTTAATCTTTGTTTTGACCAAAAGTTAGAGAAAATGAAGTTTTAGTAGGGGTGTACGCGGGCCGGGTTTCTGGTCGGCCCGGTACAGACCCGGGCCGGGCCGGGTCACCGGGTCTGGCCGGGCCAAAAAAAAATTTTTTTTATTCATTCTATATATAATTTAACTTGTATATATTGGTAAAACAATTAATTTTGGATCAATTTAATGATGTTTTTATTAATGAAGACATTTAATTTGACTTAATTGTTAAAAAAAGTTGATTTAATTAAGATTAAATATATATTTTATGTATATTTTTAATATACAATTGATAAAAATAATAATAGATATGTATTTTTTACAATTAAAAAAATATTTAGTAGTATAAAATATAAATATGTATATTAAAAAATTAATTTTTTTTTTTAAAATGAGGGTACCCCGGGCCGGGCCGAGCCAGAGTTGTACACCCCTAAGTTTTAGTGAGGTATGTGAGATGCAAGTGCAATGCACACGCGAAATTTCGTCCAAATCTAACGAAAAAATTATTCATGGTATCAAAGTGTTAACGATACATACCTCAGGGTACTAAAGTATCACGTTTTAAACTACATGGTACCAAAGTGAAATAGGGTCAAACTACATGGTACCAATGTATAATTTATCCTATTTTTTTTTAAAAGAAAAAACAGAGAGCAAGGAGATAAGAATGTATCCAATTTTTAATTTGCTCACGCACGCAATGAATAAATGAAAAGCAACTTGATGCGCAATTCAAATCCCAATTACGACATTTACACGCTTTTCCCTCTTTTCTCAAATTTCATCCATCACCTACCAACAACAACAACTTCGAAGAATTCAATCAATTTCAACCCCATTCACAAATAATCAAACCTAGAATTCAATCAATACATCATCATCCAAAAGATGATGATGGGCCTTACGATTTCATCGTCGAAGCCTTTCGACCTAATGCAGAATTGCGATCTTCCTCCACCTTCTAGGGTTTTCAAGGGCTCCGATACGATGCTCGTGATGCCGCCGAGGAATCATCGAAACGACGCCACCGTCGCCGCCGGCAGAGATTCCGATGTATTGGAGATTCTGAAGGCGCTGCGATCGTCGCAAACGCGAGCGAGAGAGGCGGAGACGAAGGCTGCGAATCTGATGAAACAGAGGGATTGTATTTCGAATGCTTTGATTCAGGAGGCGATGCGATTGTACGCGTATCGGCAACAGGTGAGATTGCTTGAGATTCAAGTTTCGAATTCGCGACGAAATATGAATATGCATATGCGTGCGGAGCCAGAAGAAGGATTCAAGAAGGAAGACGACGATAATGGAGAAGAAAGGGTGAGTTTGATGTGGATTTTGGCTTTGGCTCTTTCTTGGGGATTTGGTGTGGGCACTGCAATTGTATGTAGATACGTTTTCTGAATTTTTTGCCACTCTAAAAAATCTCTCTGTTCATACATCAAAATCCATATGCAAATATACCAATTCTCTGTTTCTTTTGATCAATCACTCACAGAATCGGAAATTCGGAATTAGGTAGGAATCTCGTTTGTGATTGATTATGATAAATTAGAGAGAAAACCTATTTTTAAAATTTGTCTTAAAATTACAATTCTCATTTTATATATTGAAAGTAAATTTTTGAATACCTAAAACCATCAATTGTTTAATTAATTAATTCTTATTTTATATTAGAAATAAAAAAATTCTTAATTTATTAAAATTAAATAAATTTAAAGACTAAAGAATAAGAATTGTCTAAATTGATTGGNTTTTTTTTTTTTTTTTGTTAGAAAAGAAAATCTTTCATTCATCATAAAATGGCACAAGACCATACATTAAGAGAGATCAAGTAAGGTCTAGATCTATCAATGAACACATAGTCTTATGCTCTTCAGATCAGAAGCAGCACACGAAGGAAGAAGATAAAACTGAATCTCCTATACTTTCATCAGATTCACTAAAAAACAAAAAACTAAAGAAAACTAGGAAGATTTTTCAAAGAGGCAACACACCTCTCCTCAAGAGATCCATCTTCTAACTCGTTTTCTTCTTCAAACTTTGCTCTAAGTGTAGATCTAAAGTAAACAAGAAACCAAAAGAAAAAACTCTTTCCTATTGAAAGGGAAAAAAACCCTCCCCTATTGGGAGCAAAAGACCTCCCTAATGGACGAAGATACTAGAAAACCTACCTAAAAGAGGGAGGAGAGGGCCACCGTCGTTGAACGGCGGCAGCCCCGATGGAATTCACTGGTGTGAGCTGGATTTAGAGCAGGAGCGAAGAGGAGAGACGCAGCAGCGGCTAGGGTTTCAACAAACCAAAAGAGGGACTTTTTCAGCAATTTCCAAACCATAACCTTTTAGCCCAACGTACTCAGCAGGATTGTTTGTCATTAATCTCATTGTATGTACACCTAGGTCTCGTAGTATCTGCAGTAAAACATGATGAAAAAACTGAAAATGGTCGATCCCCCAATTGACATATATAGAAATGATTTGCAGCATACAAATTGGCAAAGCATCAAAGGACATTAAAGGAAGATACTGGTATTATAGTAGGACTAAAATCATCTTTTAATCCTTCACACATGACCATTTTTTTTCAATTTAGTTCTTCATAAATGTTTTAGTCCCTCTATCTAATTTTTATCAAAGTTGGTAACATGGTACCATTAAAGTCCTCGAGCTATATAGAGTTAATTTCGTTTTTGGTCTTCAATTTTTTTATTTCGTCTTTTATCTTGAAACTTTTTTGTTTGTCCTATTATTAGTCTAAAATATGATTTTGTCTAATTTCTATTGTTATCTTTGAGCTAGACACTTGAGCCGAACACTTTTTCTTTTATACATGTCCTAATAAGTGAGTTGATAAAGAGAGAAAGAGAAATCAAATTTATCTTTAGTTTATGATTAAAAACAAAGATTTTTCTCTCTATCTCTACCAACTCAACCATTAGGACATATATGATAGAGAAGTTGTTTATCTCAGTTATCCATGTCAAAGACAATGACATAATGACCTAGACAAGATCATATTTTTGACTAAAAGCAACTAAAATAGAAAAATTTGATGACCAAAATGGAATAATAAAAAGTTTGAAGACCAAGATAGACTTCACTGTATAATTCAAAAGATCAAAATGAGATTTTGACAATGTGTGAAGTTAAGTACCTGTGCACCTATGCCATACTCCCGAGAATTAACAGGTATGTGTAGTTCCCCATTGGTTTGTGCTACCTCAAATTGTTTTTCTTGTAAATTGTAGGAATGGGTTTTATGGGCAAAGCCAAGACCCATACCCTCTTGCCCACGGAGATACACAAGGACACCCCCTACCAGCTTCTTCAATTTTCTTCATTGCAATTCCTAATTTGTTACCACAATCACATCTTGCTGACCCAAATATATCACCAATCAGACATTCAGAATGTACCCTCACAAGAATGTCATCACCATTCCCTATCTCACCCTGTTTCAAAATGTTAAACATCATGCATCTTGAAAAATCTTTGGCCAAATATATATGATGATTCAGGTATATATATATATAGAAAGCTACAAGAAGAAATCTTGCTTGTCTCTTACTTTAACCATGGCTATATGTTCAATCCCATCAAGGCATGATCGATAACAATAAGCTTTGAAAGGTCCCCACATGGTGGGAATCACTGCAGCTGAAGCACACTCCACCAGCTTATCTCTTTTTCTTCTGTATCTGCTTGTTTAAACCACCATCATCAAATTCTTCCACAAGGTAAATAAAAGGTAAAAGTACATTTTATTCCCCCTAAACTATAACTTTATTACACTTTACTCCTTAAACTTTCAGACATTAAAGTGTTACATTTCAAAATTCAAGGAACGAAGTGTGATCATTCATAGAATACCGTATTAAATCAGCAATTGAAATTATCTTCAGGTTATGTTCCATTGCCATTTGACGAAGCCTTGGTAACCTAGCCATTGAACCATCATCATCCACTATCTCACACAAAACTGCCACAGGTTCTAAGCCAGCAAGAACAGCAAGATCAACTGAAGCTTCAGTGTGTCGTGCTCTTTTAAGAACACCTCCTTCCCTGCATTTCAAGGGAAAAATATGTCCAGGCCTATTGAAATCTTCTGCTCTTGAATTTCTTGATGCAAGAGCCAATATTGTTGCTGCCCTATCATGAGCAGAAACTCCTGTTGAAGTACCCTTCTTTGCATCCTATAAATATATATGAAATCCACATCAAACTTGACAATGCAAATCTGTTTTCTGCTGAGAAATCAAGGAAACTTTTCAAAAGATCAATTATGAGTAAACTATCATTCTAGTCCTTGGATTATTGATATGAGTCCCACATCGGGTAGTTAATTGAGGGTAAGACACTATATGAAGTCTTGGGCTCTCCAACTTTAACAGCTAACTTTTGAGAATGAAAGACAAAACAAGCCTCAAGTTTGCGATCAAAAAGTGTAAGAAAGTGGGCAAGGATGAAAGCACCAATTGATACGAGTATAAGCCTTAGGAGAACTACACCAGCCCGAGGCCTTATATAGTGTCTTACCCTTAGCTACACATTTTACCCGATGTGGGATTCGTATCAATTATACTAGCAATGTTAGTTTAGTACTTCATCTATGATCATGTGACTTGCAATCTTCAATATCTTAAAAGTCATGAAATCAGAAGCTATATATAAGATCATTATTAACAAGCAAGATAATTACAATTATGTACCACTGTCACGGTGAATGCAGTGCAGAGTTTTTCTTCATTTTCCTTGTGTGTTACCATCAATGGGAGTTGCAACCTCTCCAAGTCTTCTCCTTTCATGCTTACACACACTATCCCAGTTCCATGTTTCACAATAAACGCCATTGCTTTTGGTGTTACCATTGATGCCGCCATTATCAAATCTCCCTCATTCTCTCTATCTTCATCATCTACCACAATAACCATCTGCAAAACTTGTCCTAAATCAGTCAATCATGAGCTTCAAAGTTCGTCTTAGCCCGTCTAGTCTGGCTGATAAAAAATGATTATGGGCCAAAATAAACCCAAAGAATGGGCCTAAATTGATACGGGACAAGCATGGTACATAAAAAATACGAGTCAATTTGGGTTTTTCAAAACCTGATTCGAAAGCTTGACCCGTGTTTTATTATCATTTTCTTTTAGAAAAGGGTTGGAGCTGGGCTTAAACTCAGATTTTTTTTACTTGTTATTAAAACCTGTAACTTTACAAGCCCAACCCATGATTAGGTGTAAACAAAACTATTGAAGATGAAGATGTATCCCGGGCTCAACTCACCCTTCTAAAAGAAAAAAAAAATTAGGCTAAAGTACACTTTTGGTCCCATAAATTTGGCAAAGGTCTCAATTTGGTCCAATAACTTTTTTTGTTGCAATTTTGGTCTATAAATTTGACAAAGGTCTCAATTTGATCCCAGAAATTTTTTTGTTGCAATTTTGGTCCCATAAATTTTCATCAATTTTCTGCCGTTAAAGATGATTTGACATACTAAGTTGAATGATGACGTGGCAAATATGGGTGAAGTGGATTTAACGACAGACAATGGATAGAAATCAGCTTGGGACCAACAATGAGACGTTTTCAAAAGTTATGAGACCAAAATTGCAACAAAAAAAGTTATGGGACCAAATTAAAACCTTTGCCAAAGTTATGGGAACAAAAGTGCACTTTAACCAAAAAAAAATTATTGAAGAAGTAGAGGACAACCTTTCCCTGACGAATATCTTCAATTGCCTCAGGGACAGAAGAAAAGCCTTGTGTAGGAAGATCCAAATTATGTTCATTCATATCAGAATAGAAGCTACTACTAGTAATAATAGGTGTAATTTGTGGGGATAGTGCTCCAAAAGCAATTGTATCCAAAACTAAAGGCTCTTTTTCTGAATCTGTGAGGCTATCTGCAGGATGAGATAGCAGATCTCCTTCCCCAGATATCACTGCTCTCACTTTATGATCACCAAGCTTGAAACTGAAGCCCATTCTCCTCATTGGACTAGCCAATACAACATAATAATAATAAGAAGATGAATCAAGCATCCATTTACACATGCACATAAACACTGTTTAATAAAGTTAAGTTTTTGGGGACCTACATGCATGTTCAACAAGCCATGAATTTCTAATCAATTATCCAAGTTATACATAATAGTATTTTTCTCCAATCATTGTTAGTCTGCAGATTCAGTGAGGATATAGGCTAATAATATATAGGTACAGGATTCAGAATCCACATGCATGATTAGCATATATATATATATATATTTCCCAATGTTTCTGGTAAAGTTTTTGAAAAAAGTGTGATGATGAAAGCTCACTTTAAACAAGTGGGAAGAGCCATTGAAGAGCAATGGAAGTCAATGGAAGCCATTCTGGAAATCTGGCTTGCAGTGAACATTGTGAATTTTCTCAAGCTTCCTTCGTTTTTGTGCCTACTTCATCAAACACAACATAGAATATAATGTCTGGCAAAGATAAAGAGATAATGTGAGAAATCAGAGAAACCTCGTTCCTTGGCCTAGCTATTCCTCCTCCAATCAAATTTGCCTCATGAAAAAAACCTTAAAACGGTGCGTTTCTTTTTGTGTATTTTAGACTTCAATTCTCTCTCATTTTCGCTCGGTTTCAAAAGATTATATTTTGAAATTCATAATATCATATGGGTATTGAACCATAAAATATTCAAGCCAGAGCTTTCAACTTTCACTCACTCCCACTGATCAAGAATTCAAGATGCAGTAAGTTTAAAGTCTAAACTTCACATTCTCTAATAAGAATATGATAAGCAGGTATTTAGTGACAATTAAGCGTGTAATTAAGAAAACTTCACAAAAATCTACTCCCCTTAGCATTGAGGAGATGAAAATATGTTTGTTAATTACTTCATTTCTTGAAGGCAAGGCTTTTCTTTTCCATCTTATTATTTGTCTTTCTTGTTTGTTCTTGCCCAATATTCTTTTCATTGATTTGATATTTTGATTGCAGCCACGACCACAACTACAGGAGAGAGAAAAAAAGGAAAAAGAAAAGAAAAAAAATTGATGATGCTATTTGTTCTTATTGACCTTGGTCCATTTGTTGTCAGATTTGAAGACCCATATAGCATCCATCTCTAGCATCATAGGAATACATACCTCAATAATGGCTCCGACGACGATGTCTCTGTTTCCGACGACGGTGTCTCTGTTTCCGACAACTTCTCCGGCGCTGGTTCACGACGAGGCTACCAATCGCACTCGCTCACGCTGTCGAGATAAACGTTTAGAAATTTCAAACCCTAGAAACCCTAACCCTCGAGCGTTGTTGTTGGAGATGAAAGAGACTCATGGACTTTGAGTGAGGTAGAGTCTGAGAAGTTAGAAGAATGAAGATGAAAATGTTGCAATGTATCTTTGGCGGAGGGAGCAAAACGACGCGTAGCATAGTAGTCCTTGTTAAAATGTTATTAGTTTTTGCATAATAGTCCTTTTTTTTATCCACATCATCTAAACTTGCCACATCAATATCCCAGTCATCATGCCACATCAGCATTAACGGAAAAAATTTAACGGAAANTGAACATTGTGAAT
Organism: Chamaecrista fasciculata; assembly: GCA_003254925.1. Taxonomy (NCBI): domain Eukaryota; kingdom Viridiplantae; phylum Streptophyta; class Magnoliopsida; order Fabales; family Fabaceae; genus Chamaecrista; species Chamaecrista fasciculata. The sequence continues at coordinate 153,339 of QANZ01055970.1, read as the reverse complement.
TTTCTCAAGCTTCCTTCGTTTTTGTGCCTACTTCATCAAACACAACATAGAATATAATGTCTGGCAAAGATAAAGAGATAATGTGAGAAATCAGAGAAACCTCGTTTGTTGGCCTAGCTATTCCTCCTCCAATCAAATTTGCCTCATGAAAAAAACCTTAAAACGGTGCGTTTCTTTTTGTGTATTTTAGACTTCAATTCTCTCTCATTTTCGCTCGGTTTCAAAAGATTATATTTTGATTCTAGTAAATGCATAAAAATTAAAAAAAAAAGGGTATCCATTGTTCAATTATAAATTCATAATATCATATGGGTATTGAACCATAAAATGTTCAAGCCAGAGCTTTCAACTTTCACTCACTCCCACTGATCAAGAATTCAAGATGCAGTAAGTCTAAAGTCTAAACTTCACATTCTCTAATAAGAATATGATAAGCAGGTATTTAGTGACAATTAAGCGTGTAATTAAGAAAACTTCACAAAAATCTACTCCCCTTAGCATTGAGGAGATGTAAATATGTTTGTTAATTACTTCATTTCTTGAAGGCAAGGCTTTTCTTTTCCATCTTATTATTTGTCTTTCTTGTTTGTTCTTGCCCAATATTCCTTTCATTGATTTGATATTTTGATTGCAGCCACGACCACAACTACAGGGGAGAGAAAAAAAGGAAAAAGAAAAGAAAAAAAATTGATGATGCTATTTGTTCTTATTGACCTTGGTCCATTTGTTGTCAGATTTCAAGACCCATATAGCATCCATCTCTAGCATCATATGATTCTTGAGGTGGACTAGTTATTAAATTATACACAGTAGTAATGTTAAGGGAGAATTAGAATAAAGGACCAGAGAGAGAGTACTACTGTTAATATATTATTTTTTTCATAGAAAAAGGCAAGTTTATTATGAGTATGAACTAGTCTAGTGATTAAATGGGTCTTTTCTGAGTAAAGGCAGAGCACAAAGTGGACCCTTTTATCACATATTTTTCTTCTCCTATTTACTACGCATTCTTTCTTTGATAATCCACATACACAGCACAGAGTATCTCCCTTAGTTAGCAAATACAACCACAGAATCTGTACTGAAGCTTTCACCCACCTTCTGTATAATATAGCATTTCAAGTTAACTCTCTGTCTTCTCTGCCCTGCAAATTGATTCTGTTTGTATTGTTAAGTACACACCACACTACAAAACTGTTCTGTAAATCCTTCTCTACAACACCAATATATTTGAATTCCCATCTCCTCTGATACTTAAAAATGCAGTACAGTATAATTTTGAGATTTTTTACTTGGGAAAAAACTATTCTTTTTCACGTGTAGAAAGTATGTGGTCAAGACACTTCACCCTGAAGAAGTATTGCCTGGAATCTATGTTCCTAATATTTGATCTATACAAAAATAGAGGGAACTTATTTTTGGGTTCATAAATTTATATCTTAAAATTATGATTTAGTCTCAAGATATTAAATATATATTTTTTTAGTCTATGGTTTTCTTATAAATGTTGATTATTTAGTCTCTGAAATGTTATTAGTAGGAACCAAATAGTTCATGTATAATATCCATATGTTTTCTCACAAAAATATGACAGAAAAAAAAAAAGCATGTGAAGTTGAATGTATACCTAGAGATTGCATGCACAGATTCATATTTCTCTAGCAGTGAAAAGTGAAAACACATATTGATGGTCAATCTTCTACATATCTTATTATGAACGTTAAGTACCCACAAAAGAAAAATGGTTAACTATGTTAAGCAACTATAAGATCCAAATTGAACCATTTATGAACCAGACATTCCCTGCTTTTAATAATATGATGGAGAAAGAGAAGAAAAGAAGAAAGAAAAGTTAGAAGAGTGAGTAGTGGGAGTAAATAAAGATGGAAAAGGAAAGTGTTGATAAAGATTCTGTTTCCCCATAACTTTAGTTTTTAGTCTTTGGACAGCACTGAGAAAATTAGTAGGAAAAAAAAAAGGAAGAAGAGAAAGTTGCCTACCACAATGGGGTATGCGCTGTCAGACAAAGTCACACTCCCAATCAAATAAATCTTTATTTTTTTCTTCATATGTTGCTTTCTTTACTTTATTTCTTTTCTTTGTTTTGTATGTATGGCACTTGGATTAAACAAAAAGGTGTCTCTCTTTCCTACTTTCTATGGCATCGGAACTAATGAATTGAAACAAACACTTGAGTGAAAGCCATGTGAGTGTGATAGCATGACTAAACTGATGGATGCTTGTTGATTATTGGTTTCATTTCATCTCATGTATGAGGGATTATTCAACACCATTCATTTTAATTTCCTAATCATGATTCATGATATTAAAGTTACTGTTGCAGAGCTTCCTATTATAATACCCAAAAATGGATTAATTAGCGTACAAACACACACACACATATATATGAATGAATAGGATAGACATTTATATACATTCATTCATTCACGTGCTTGATACTATACCTTAAATCATTAAGCTTGTAATAATGATAGCTGATTTTAATTAGCATGATTTTAAGCTTGATATTTAAAAAAAAAAAAGAGTAAACTAATATTTTTATTCTTAAAAGATCACCGAGTTGACAACTCAACCTCCGAAGGATTAAAATACATAATTTAATTTTTGAAAGATAAAATAATATATTTATTAATCACTTTTATGTACTAAATAATGTACAATTTTAATCTTTTAAAAATTAAAGAGTGCCAACAAAGATTGACTCAGTTGATAAGGAGTCAACTCATAACTCACAACGTCGAGAATTCGAATCCCGCTGTCGATGTGTCCTGGCCTTGGTGAGATCCGAGATCCAACCTACCTAAACTTTCACCACACAAATGCAAAAATTAATGAGTGTAACCATTTCAATCTTTCAAAAATTAAAAAAAGTATTTATATTTTTAAACACTAAGTTATTAATTCCATCATTTTTTGAAGACTAACAGATCTTAAACTTAATTTTGAATAAGAATGAGTTGTGGGTCCTAGTACACTGGTACATGAGCTGGTAGTCCCACGGGAATTGTTGAAATTCATAAGGCCGTAGATTTCGGTGCTAGCTTCTTCATTCCAATCCAGACAATTATTTTCTAGCATTTCCGCCAGGTGTAAATTTACTTTATAACACCATCACTATATTATCTATATATACATGAAAGAAAAAAGACCTTTTTCGCTGCTAACATATATATGCATATGTACTATAGATCATAAAAGTGGCTTTTAATTTGGTTCTTTAATGAAAATCAAATCAAATAATTCATATATATATATATATATGATATAANTAATAAATCTGTTTGATCCATCAACTTAAAGGAGAAGAGAGTGAGGGATGCTAAGGTGAGGAGACATAGTCAATTGGTCAGTTCCTAATAAGAGGATGACTAATATAATAGGGCCAAAACAGAATATAGATGAATCGATTATTAATTATATAAGATAGCAAAATCCATTCAAGAATGATGAAGAGGTTGGAAAAAGAGGTGTTAGGAAGAAGATGATGCATCAGAGCAAGTCAGCGACACCAATTATAAATATGTCCCATGCAGGGCTTGTGACTGATCAGTGATCACTTATTGTCACATTTAGCTTCTATATATATATACATCGAATATTATATATTAATTAAATAATAATATAAGAAATAAAAGAGAAGAGGTCCACATACATATGATAATATATATATATATATACATATGACATAACACATGGGTTGGGAGGGTGTAGTGGATCACCTGTACACAACATATGCTTTCATCCCAACTCATTACTCATCAATTCACCTTTCCGTGTGGGTTATGCCTTATATATACTTATACTCCTTAGCTTATTACACACACACACACCATATATATATATACATACCCCACCTCCCACGTGTTCTTGTCACTTCACATTTTCAGGACTTGGATCTTCTGTAGCTTAATTTTTATACATTTTTATATAGTTTAGAGAAAGAAAATAATAGTGAAACTTACACTTTTCTATCTAACTCTTCTATTCTTTCTCTACACTGCATGAGTTGCATACTAAATGATCTACTTCCACGTTTCTAACATCTCATAATTTATTTCTTACTTCTTTGTTTTACACTTCATGTGATTATTAAATGTAAGTAAACTTTGTTAACAAAAAATTATACTCTTTCAAGCAAATTCAGAATCTAAGGGAAATTAATTACCTATCACAAGTACTTGTGTTGGTGATCGCACCCGTCGCTAGGTGGCCAAAAAATCTAGAATTAGTGCACTATAGCGGTGCAATTCGAGTCGATCTCTCGATGAACTTTTGTGCAAAGTTTCGGTTTATCCCAAGAAAATCTAGGTCAGAATCATCAAAATCGAGCTTGGGCCTAATTAAATAAAATTAGTCGTAAACCCGTCGCAGACCCGCCGCGGCTGTGCATGGCGGCGGTTCCGGCGGCGGTTTTTCCAGAAGTTTTTTGTCTCGGTTTGGTCCCTGACTCATCTCCAAACATCCCTCGGCCTTCCTCGAAGTATTTCAGCACTTTAGACTTCATTAAAACCGATCAAGAACATCGAGAAACTAAGTGAATTCTCTAGATTAAGAGGATCAATCAAATAATAAAGATTAAACCCGAGAAAACCACACAATTAATCACAAAATAGTCCAAATATACATCAAACCTCAAGGCATCATATTTTATCATAAAAGGATATAAAAGCATGCAATTAAATCCCAAATGAATATAAAATACCTTAAAAATATCACTAAAATATATGATGAAATATGATCACATCAGTTGATAACCTCACCCTCATTTTGCTTTTATTCATCTTTTTCTTTTTCTCAATCCCACCTACTCCCCACTTCACCATTAGTACTATAATTAATTAATTACACCCACGCACACATCAAACCACACGATAGTCAACAGAAATTGAAAAGTAGTAGCCGAAAATAAAACATCTATCTCTCTCACAGATTTTTAATTTGTTCCCATTGTCCACTTCACCCATATTTAATTTATCACGTCATCATTCAACTCAGTATGTCGGATTATCTTTAACGACAAAAATAAATGGAAATTAACTTGAGACCAACGGTGAGACATTTTCAAAAATTATGAAACCAAAATTGCAACAAAAAAATTATCAGACCAAATTGAAACCTTCGTCAAAAGTATAAGACCAAAATTGTAACAAAAAAGTTATAGGACTAAATTGAGACATTTACTAAGATTATGAGAATAAAAGTACACTTTAGTGGTTAATTAATTACACCCACGCACACATCAAACCACACGACATATAGTCAACAGAAATTAAAAACTAGCAGAAAATAAAACCTCTATCTCTCTCTCAAATTTTTAATTTGTTCACATTATATATAGTTAAAGCTATGTTGTAACTGCATGTAAATGTGTATATAAGGAACTGTGAGCATGAATTCATGACATCTGTAGTGACTAATTGATCAACCACAATTTCATTGTTGCTCTGTTTAAGTAAACCAAGCTAGCTTGACTAAAAGTAGAGAGAAAAAGAAATTAATTAATTAAGGTATATATGATGAGACCTAGCTAATTAAATTCTTTTTGATAGAATTGGTAGTAAAGTAACTAGACATGCTATTGAATATATATGTAACTTATTTTAAACGAGTTTTAAAATTCGGGCTTATTTTTTTTCGAGCTTTTATTTTCGGATTCCTTTTATGTTTTGTCGAGCCGGATCAATCGAGCTGGGCGGACTTTCGGACTCATGATCAAGTCTAGTTATCACTTACCACAACTCCAATAATATACACTTTAATATAAGGAATGAACTAAACAAAATTAATTAATATAATTAAACTAAATTATATGTGTATCTTTTGTAATTTTGTTTAATGAATTCCCATTTGTACAAAAAAAAAAAATATATGTGTGTATATATCGTCTGTACGCAGTACCTACTACCATTATTATATACATATATAAAGCACTCTTAATATATGTCTCGTGATGAATCTTGCATTTGTAGGCAGCACCTATATATATAGACATGTATATATATATATATATATATATAAGCACCAAACTCCCCCAAATTAAGGTTTATGCAACTTAAACTATTGTTTGAAATATTATATATATATATCCAATATATATATATCCAAACTCTCATAGGATAATTGCTATTATACCTTAGTCAATATCATGATAGGTTAAGTTTCTAAACTTTTTCTTATACTATTTCGATAATATATGTTGTTTTCTTTGGATGGAAATAATTAATTAAAATTAATTAAATCTGATTCTAAAGTTTAAACCATAATTAGATGAAATTATAAAATTGATGTGAGGTGAAGTATATATATATATAGTAAATATTTTCTTCTTGAGGGAACACATTAATCAAAAAAAGTGAGGGATTAATTAATATGATATGGATTTTTTGGCGCGCAGCAACATCAACCATGGAATTTGTAGAAGAAGATCTGTCTGGCTGTTCGGCGGTGAAATATCGTTCTCAGCATGACAAGTTCAAAGCAAAGCATAATTAAGAATAAGATCAATTAAAATCCAAAAGTTTAATCAATCATTAATTTCAATTTTACGTGACTCAAAGGAGATTTGGATCCTCTACATTTTCTCTTTATATTTTTATTTTGCTTAAATTACACTTTGGTACCATGTGGTTTGGTTATATTTCACTTTAGTATCCTATAGTTTAAAAAATAACATTTTGGTACCATGTGGTATTCTTGATTAACACTTTGGTACCCTTTGGAGATATTTTGTAATTTTAACCATAAAAATTTTTGCAAAAATTACATATTGACCCCCAATATTTTCAAAAAATTACAAATAGATCCCTAGATACATATTATCTAGGGACTAAAATGAAAATTTAAAAAAATTTGGGGTTAATATATAATTTTTACAAAAATTGTTATGGTTAAAATTACAAAATAACTCCAAAGGATATCAAAGTGTTGATGGAGAATACCATAGGATACCAAAGTGTTATTTTTTAAACCACAGAATACCAAAGTGAAATATGACCAAAACACAGGGTACTAAAGTATAATTTACTTTATTTTTTTATGCATTTTAGAAAGATAAAAGAAGAGATAGAAAGAGAAGTACGTCCTACAAAATAATTAGTCCGTGGGGCTCACACTATTTCTCTCTATCAATTTTTTTTATCTTTTTTTTAAAAAAATACATAGTACTAAAAATACAAAGGATCCACTTTGTAGAGAATTCAAAGTTTCAAACTCATTCTGGCAAAAAAAAAAAAAAGTTTCAAACTCATAATAATTAAACATTTCTATATGTCCAATTTGTGATTTGTGATTGTGATATTGAACAGATGTTTGCAAGGAGTTTCATTTCACGTACACTCTCAAATTGACTCTCCATAAATTCTTCACCTTCATATTCTGAGCTTCGCTGAATTATATTGACCAACCTCACTAGTACTATTTCTGATACGTACACTGTTTTGAACAGAAGTGCCAATAAATACTACTATAATCTCATTTTAGTACATCACATATTAATTTTTAAAAAATTGGCCTGGTATTTCATAGATTTTTTTCAATTTAGTCTATCATAATTTTGTTTTTGTTATTAATGACAATCTCTTCTTTATAATATCGTCAATTAATGACATAATGTTTTAATCACTGTATTAGTAACAAAAGAAATTGTTAAAAATTCAGTGATTTATGAAATTAATAGAATTAAAAAAAAAGTAAATTAAAAATTACTTATTGTAAATATTGTTAATAACAAAAAAATTATGTTTATATGATAATTAAAATATTCCTGACAAGGCATTTTAGGTATTCTTCTTTTTATGAGACTTTTTCGTCTATCCATATTTTAGAAAGTATACTTAATACTTAATTACTTGTACACATATTAAATGCATACTTTGTATTTTCAACCAACTTTCTAAATGATCTACCTATTATTGTATTCCCGTCATTATCTTCCTGCCCCACTATCCCCAAGCTGTTTAAATTTAAACAGTACTAATAAAACATATGATGCTGTATTTCTTTTTCTATAAAAAAAATCCCCAATTATTTTCATAATTAAGATAAACAGAGTTTTGAAATACATTGCATTTATTTTAATATAAATTTTTCAAATTGATATATATTTTTTTAAGACCAAATATATATACTTTCTTAACTTGATTTTATTTATAAAAAATTCAAACATCATCAATTAATTGATTATTTCAGTTTTAAATATCTTCAAGATTTATGTCAGTATTTTCTTCTTACGTTACAGTATATATGCACAACTATTGAGAGTCGTCTAACAATAAAAAAAAAATAGAATTTGTTTTTTTCTTAATTATCGACTAAAATACAAAGAACACACCTGAATTTAGATAATTGTGTGTAATTCACTCCTTCAAATTATTTTTTATTTATTTTTTAAGAAAGACATTTTAAGCTTTTAATTCCATGCATGATTTGTCGATATTGACTTGCTTACACTTTGATGAGTGGAATTAATAATTAGCCTGAAATTTTAAAGATGCTCCATATTCAAAATAAAAATTCGATTTTTTTTGATATTTGATTAAAAATAAATAAATTCCCTTCATGCATAATAGCTCAATGTTAATTTTGGCCCCAAAAAAAAAATCACTAAAACTATATTCAATTTACTTATCTTAATTTTAACATTTTGATAAAAAAGAATCTTTCAAACTTTTGATTTTGCACATTAATTATATCCTCCCAATTGTCCCAACTAAGCAAATTAACATGGAAAAAATATTTTAAAAAATATAATTCAAAGGTATTTTACACCCAAAAAAAAATTATATCCAAATCTGGAATAAGCTGGATTGTATGGAAGCCGTGAAAAGCAGAGCGAGTTTCCCAATTAACGTAAAATCTGTGGCCTTTCCTCTAAATATCTAAACACATGGGTCAAAGTGCACTTTTGGACCCATAACTTTGGCTAAGATCTCAATTTGGTCCCATAACATTTTTTTTGTTACACTTTTGGTCCATATCTTTTGCTCAAGTTGCAGATTTGGTCTCATGTTACATTTTTTGTCCCATATCTTTGGTTCTCCTATATTTTTTAGTCAAGTTTCAGAATTGATCTCATATCGTTGGATCAGGTGCAGAATTGGTCTAATATATTTGGATCAAATAGGACTGGCGGTGAAATTTTTTTGCAAAGATATGAGACAAATTCTGTAATATGACCAAAATATATGAGACCAAAAGTAATACGGGAGAAAATATGCAACTTTTTGCAAAGATATGGGACCAAAAGTGCAACAAAAGATTTATGGGACCAAATTGAGACCTGAGTAAAATTTATGGGAGCAAAAGTGCACTTTGACTAAATATCTTTCTTTTGTCCAAATTACCGGAAAGCCACCGGCTACAACCGGTACACCCACCCCAAGTTTCATTTGGGTTGAATTTGGGTTCATTTCATTCCCAATCTACATACACTCAACCCCGGTTTCTTCTACTCTTAACCCTAGTCAAATTCTAACCCCCATCTCCTTCTACGAATTCATTCATCATTCACTCTTTCTCTTTATTTAAACACTCCCCATTTGAGACCCCAGCTTGATTGTGAACTCACACACTCACACCCTCTTCTTCCTCTTTCTTTCATCTTCATCTCCATATCCATATATCCATCTCTACGTACCCATGTTTCCATTCGTGCTTTGTATATAAAAGAATATATATATATATATAATCAATCACTGTTGTTTTATATATATATGGGTATGGTGGAAGAGGGAGTGATGAAAAACAAGCATCATTTTGGAGTGGAAGGAGATTATTATTATTATCACGATGATGATGAGTGCTGCTTCTTGTGTTTGCTGTATACATGTTCACACTCTTCCACTTCCACACTCGTGTACAACAAATTGGCGTTACTTAAGACAAGAGATTTCCTTTTCACTGCTTCCTTTTAACTGAAAAACAACCTCAAACCCCCTTTTTCTTCATATATCAGATCATCAAAAAAAAAAAAAAAAAAANAAAAAAAAAAAAACAACACACGAAATTCCCGCTTTAGATCTAATTATTATAACATCCATCCATCTGATCTGCTCATCATCATCATCATGAAGAGACTTGGCAGCTCAGATTCCTTGGGTGCTCTCATTGCAGGTGTCCTTAATTAATTCTTTCCCGATTAATTCCATATATAATTTCTCTATTTTATTGACTAACCAACTAATTGTTACAGAGGAACAGAGTCCGATAAGCAACAACAACAACATTAATAATGTGAACAACAACAACAGTCATATGTACGGTTCGTCGATGTCTTCCATGTTGGATGGGCTAGTGGAGGAAGAGGAAATTGTAGGAGGATCGCATTCGATGGGTGAGAAGAAGCGACGTCTGAGCGTGGATCAAGTGAAGGCTCTAGAGAAGAACTTCGAGGTTGAGAACAAGCTCGAGCCAGAGCGTAAGGTCAAGCTGGCTCAGGAACTTGGGTTGCAGCCACGTCAGGTAGCCGTGTGGTTCCAGAATCGTCGAGCCAGATGGAAGACCAAGCAGCTCGAGCGAGACTATGGTGTCCTTAAAGCCAATTATGATAACCTCAAGCTCAACTTCGACTCCCTTCAACAAGACAATCAAGCCTTACTCAAACAAGTGAGTTGTATGAGTTCTATGATCATATAATTTTTATATTGAGAGACCAAGGCAATTTCAATAATAGTTTTCAAAATTAATGTATCTGCAGATCAAGGATTTGAAATCGAGACTAGAAGAAGAAGGAGAAGAAAAGAGTAGTGAGGATGTGAAGGAAGAAATCATAACGACACTACCAGCTGAGGCAGAGGTAGAAGCAGAGGCGGAGTTAATTCATCATCGAACGACGTCGTCTGATCAAGAACTGAACTACGAGTGCTTTAACAGATCAAGAAACGACGTCGTAGTGGGAGGCGCGTCAGACAGCGACACGAGTGCCATCTTGAACGAAGATAATAACAACGCGGGAATATCTTCGCCTGATCTTGATCTTGATCATCGTCATCATCAGATTTCTTCGTCATCATGCTTTCAGTTGCAGAAGACGACGACGTTTCACACTCATCATCAATACGTGAAGATGGAGGAGCATAATTTCTTCACCGCCGCCGACGACGCCTGCAATTTCTTCTCCGATGAACAGCCACCAACTCTACAGTGGTGCTGGACTTAGAACAGAAATTATCCAATTAAATAATTATTTATTTCACAAATGGAGGGGAATCCAAGAAAATGATCGATGAATTATATTTTTTTGGAAAAATGCATGGAGAAATCAAAACGACGGAATTGAAGAAAAGGGAATCAATGAGGTAAGTCGACGATGGTGGTGGAAAATTTAAGTACGTGAAATGGTGAACGGATGATGAGGATAGAGGTTAAAATGATGATGAGCCTCTAAGCCGTGCGGGTGGGACTGGGGTAATTAATTATTATATATGATTATTGATAATATGAATAAATAATGATTAGGTCCTAATTAATGAATGAAATCTATGCTGTAAAAATCTATCCCTTTCCAATGCCTACCTAGCTAAACCCACCTTCTTATCCATCAATAATTAATTATCACCGCATTTCTAGTTTTCTACATATGTTAATTTATTACTTGCTATTTTTATTCCTACACGTATTCTTTTCGGGGTGAACGGGACTGGAATGCATAAGATTTTAAAACTTGAAAGAGACTAGAGAGTAATTTCAGTTTATGTGCTATACAAGTTACTCACGACGTTAATAATCTTCAAATTTGGTTGACGACTTCAGTCTTCATAGTGAATTTTGACATTCAAATAAATATATGACGAGGTTAAAATAATGCGTATCCTATCAACTTTCTTAATGTAGTTTAATTAAGGGGTGCTTATGATAGGGGTTCTAACATTTACTTTTCATTTTACAGATAAAAATCAAGTCATTTTTTGAACTATAATACTTAAATTAAATGCATTTATTTTAAAGTAAGTTTAAAAGAGTAAAATTTAGTGTAGTGTCTCCAATAGAATTGTTTTCAATAAAAAAAAATTTGTCGCTGGCTCACTTGATTAAGAGTCAAGAATTGACTTACAAGTTATAAGTTTGAAGGACTTGTTGGTAGGCGATCTGAAAGTATCTCTATAAGCGCTTATAAATCTTAGAGACCTATTTTTACTTTAATGAGCCCCAGAACACAACTCACGTCAACTTTCGTTTACCAAAAAAGAAATGGTAAACATTGCTGTAATTTCTTGGATATATGTGTATATGTACACCTTGGAGAGTGAGATTGAATAAGAAAAGAATTAGGATCCAAATAAAAAGCACTTTAAGACTAAAAAATTAGCACAGAATTAATATAATCTATGTGATTGACAAAACTGAAAATCATGGTAAATTATTCAATCAGAAACCCGAATCAGACCCAATCGGGAAGATTAATTCACCAATATTGCATTTACTGTGTCTATCTATTTATTGTTTTACACCAAGCATGAATTTCGAAGAGCATCTGTCCAAAATGGAGTAAAAACAGGAAGACAAGTACTACTAGTTATCTCAGTCGACACAAACACAAAGATAGGAAGGAATAGTAATTAAGTAGGACTATTGTGTTTTGTGTTTTTGAGTTTTTTTTTTCACAAATAACACTATGACGTCAATTGTATTTGGCTTTAACCAAATCCAATGCTTAAAAACAGCAAAACATGATTAAAGAGGTTCCCTCAAAAGCCGTGTTCCATGATTGGATCCCAAAATTACGTGCTTGTTGGGAGCCGCACCTTTATTGCTTTCTTTCTTTCTTTCTTTTTTCCTAACCTCCGTAACTTTTCCATGTTTATAAAAGTAACCCCAATTTCATCCCACGACAAATTTCCCCATTCTCGATGACGTACCTCTCCCTCATCAATCAATGGTAATTCCAAAAAACCATAGTTAAAAATAGAAAGCAGCTCCGTAATAAACGACCAGTCACATGACGTCCTTCTACTTACTATTCATTTCATAATGATCAAAATTTTATTTTAGTCTTTAAACTATTTCTATTCTATTTTAATCCTCAAATAGCTTTGGGACTAAAATATGAATATCCTATAATTTAAGAACTAAAAATGAAAATTTGACCACTCCCGCTTTCCTCTAATATGGGTCACAGAGGTGCACATGGTGATGCCTCTTTCTCTCTGATATTCTGCTTCGTGATCGTGCGTGTGACTACGTGTTTACTGACTCATTATTCTACACGTGTACGGTGATGGGACGCCTTCCCAAAAACTCATGTGGTCCCTTCCTACGGTTCAGTTTAGTAATTGACGAGTTACATCTTAGATAAATGAATTCAAGTTAAATTTTTAGAATTGAGAGGACACAACCATTTTATCTATCTTGCTCGTATAAGATTAATCTACGTTTGAATCGTTAAAAAAAAATAAGCAGAGAAATCTTATAACATTATCCAACAAAATAAAAACTCATGTGGTCCCTACTTCACTTTAATTTACTACTTTTTACACATTATCATCCTTTTTATCATTAATTCTATTTCAAAATTTAAAATGTTTTTCTTTTCTTTTTTTTCATATAGCTAATCCATTCCTTCCATGATTCAACTTGTATTGAGTGTTATTTCCTGACAAAATTAATAAATATGGTTGTAGCTATATGCAGGCAACACTGTAGTATTTCTTTTCTCCCCTTATAATACTATTAAAGGGTTTATTAATATTTGTGACCTCAGCGAAACTGACCCACTTGGTACAATGATGGGACCCACGCATTCGGCGTTTTACATTTTTTAATTTCCTTCTTCAATAATTAATTCATATAGGATGTAGAAAAACACGGAGATTCCATGTTCCTACTTAATAAAGTTTAATTTAGTGCGTTTGGTTTGGTTAATTTTAAAAAAAAAAAAAATTAAAATTTGTGTACTAAACATATTCAAACAAGCTTAGTACTTAAAAGCTGAAAAAACTAATAGCAGAAAATAGCTGGGTGGTTCCATTTTCCACCAAATATAATATTTTTTAGAGTGGTCCCAACATAGATGTAGGTCCCACAGTCTACTCGCTTTGATGCGGGTATTGGTAGAGCCATGTGATGTGGGTCCCACTTGCATCGAACCCGTCGCTTTCGATCAAATCCGTCACCGTCACGTAGAAATTGTACAACGAATGAATCTGGACGGCCAGGATTCGCACGCTCTCTTCATCAAACGCTCCGATGGATGACAGCACATCAGGGTTTAACTAGAAGCATAAACACTTCATTTTAAGAACGTGTTGTCGCATTACATACATACTCATATCCAAGACTCCATTTATATCATACATATTTTTAAGTTTTAGAACCTAATTAATTTTTATAACTTAAACATAACAAACATTATAAAATAATAATATATATTATATTTATTATGAATAAATATTAGAACTTTCAAAGTTTTTATCATAATTTATGAATTTTTAATTAATTAAGTATATATATAAATATATGTCGTGTTGTGTCATATTTTTAAGAATTTGACGTGTCCATGTCGTATCTTGTATTCGTATCCATGGTTTATAGGGCCTTAGTAACGCGCCACGTAGGATTCAGAGAGTAGGGGTGAGCGTAGGCTGAGTTGGGAGAGAAAATTCTAGCTCAACCCGCAAAATTACGGGCTGGGTTGGGTTGAACACGCGGGTTGAATTTTTTTTTTTTTAACAACAAAATAACATATTCTTTCTCAACTTCTTAGGCAAAATGCATCATATATAATATAAAATAAACTAACAATTTGGTCCCTAAAAGATCATCGAGATGACAATTTAGTCCCTGAAAGATTGAAATATACAATTTAGTCCTTGAAAGATCAAAATGGTATACTTTTTAGTCCTTGAAAGATTAAAACGATATATTATTTAGTCCATAAAAAGGACTAATTTGTATACCATTTTGATCTTTCAGAGACTAAATTATACATTTAAATCTTTTAGGGACCGAATTGTTAGTTTACTCTATAATATATTATATATATTAGTTATTAACAATATATATATATGTTATATTTTCGGGTTCGCAGGTTGGGTTAGGCTCATAAACCTCCAGCCTATAGACCAACTCACAGGTCTACATGTTAAAAATTTTGAATCCAACTCAAACTGCGAACCCAACCCATAACTGCAGATTGAGTTATTTTTCAGGTTTACGAACTCGCAAGCCAGGATGCTCACCCCTAATTCAGAGTGTATTTGATTCCCGAAAACAAGAGGTTTCAAACTTCAAGGGAAGCGTAGGATAGAGGATCTTTCTGTCTTGCTTTGTAAATAATTTAAAAAATATCTTTAAAAAATTACAGTTATTTTTAAGTCTAAATTATATATTTTAATTTTTTACTGACCAAATTATTAATTATGTAATTTTTCAAAAATCTAAGTGTTAGTTTATACTAATTTAAAATATATTAGTATTGGCAAGACATCGTTTTCATAGTTGCCTCTCTTCCCCACTCCAGGTGCCTCCTCACGTTGATAGATTTGTTTTTGTTAAATTTTGAAAGTCTCGGTTTGCTTTTTGGTTTTATATATATTCCCACTTTTGCTACTATAGCCTCTGAATTTGCAGAATAGATGATATTAATAATAATCAACTTGATGATGGTCTGTATTCATTGCTTGTTTTGATTCTCTCTTATATTGGACATTTTCAGGGCAAGCTAACACATAAGGTAGCATGCTCCACTTTGTTCTCACAAACAATATCATATGTATTTCTACACATTACTTAATTTATGTATTATATGACTAAAGATAGTCCTATGATGCCTGCTCTTAATCAAAAGCAAATCCTATGATGAGTTTTCCTTTCTTTTTATATGCTCCGTCCATCATTATACATAAACAAATTAAACCACTGCTATGATTCTTTTAATGAAGCAACTAGCTATAAAATTAAAGATTAAGCAAATATATAGTTAGTGAGACGGATCGTGGTTAAGGGATTGCCCTTACTCTTCTAATGAGGCCTGTATATATTTAGCATTTTACAACCATTTTATACGATAATCAATTATATTTAAAATCCTTTGGAGGATTAAATATTGACACTTCTTTAAACAAAAAAAATAATTCATCACATTGTAAGGGATTATTTTGTTACTAATAATTATCGTCAACCAGCATGACGAGACTCATGAACTTACCAATTAATTAGCTATGTCCTAGAAACTGATCGAATTCCAAATTATTCAGAGCTAATCTCCTAACATCTTTTGAAGCATGTACGTCAATCTCTTTCTAAATACACCTCTAATGTCACATTTTATTTTAAGTTTTGAAGGTGTACGTTTCAGAGAATCTTTTCTTGAGCAATTATTTAATTTGTGTAAGTATTCATTATTGTAACTTGTAAGTGCTAATTAAAGCAAGGATTTTTAAAATAAACTAGATAACAATAATGACGTTAAAAAGATGCATGCATATTGAGGGAGGAAACAGGTGTAAGTTGATAAGGAGGAGGATGAATGGTTAGTGGTTGGTGATGTTAAAATATATACATATATATAATAAGAAATATATATAGACGTGAGAATTGAGATAGTGAATGATGGGAAGAAAGGAAGCTAGCCTAGGTATATATAGGACGTAGGGTTTAGAGGGTTAGGACAATAACGGATAAGAAAAATGATTGTGAAAATTGAATGTGTTTGGGGGTGTATGCATATGTGATCCGTGTCCACTGTAACTGTTACTGTTTTTCTTAGCTATAGCTACCTATAATCCTATAATATTCTTATTCCTATTCCTATTCCTCTCCAATGACTTTATTTTCTACAACACTTTGAAAACTCCATCCATCATGAAAACGATTCAATTACACTATTGCACTCGATGACACTCCAACTTATATATACAAATATATAGGGGACAAGAAAAATAAAGAGGGACGACTCTAACCGGAGTCCTTTTTATGCATAGTTCACAAGTCACTATAGGAAATTTAATTTTATGATAATATTGTATTGTACAAAATAATAAGCGTGAGAGTTAGAGCCGGTTTTGAACTCTTCATAGTGCATTATTTCATTTTCTAAATTCTCATTCTTCACTTTTTATAAATATGGATTCTTCTAACCTGTGTCCTTAGGACACATATTAAGGTTTCTTTTGAAAAATATCTTTTAAATAAATTTTTGTAGATTTCAAGATATAAGATACTTACTAACCAATACAAAAAATCTTAAAATGTGCTGTAAGTGCACATGTTAGATAAATCCCATGAGAATTTTGTTACTTGATCATTAAAGGAATATTACAAGACTTTCACCCTATTATATATATATATATACTTTTGTCTCTTTACAAATTACTGTAGTTACTCTCTTATCGAAATTTTCTTAACATTATCAGAGTTAATTTATTGAATAATTTAGGTAGAGATAGTAGTGATATTGAATACGAATGTCTAAAATTATATGTTTAACCAAATTCATATATGATTCATGTATTGAAAATTTTGAGTGGTTTCATGTACAAATAGTCAAATAGTGAAAAAGGTTGGGGATATCCGTGAATTACAATTCCTTCTGGAAATTGTGAGTCATTCTATAAATAGTTTGGGTTTTCACGAAATTTTAGATGGAAGCAAAAAAAAAAATACAATTTTCACTCTGCTTTTTTTTCGTATTAATTGGATAGTAGATACATAGCTTTTGAAATAGTGGTGGTTTTAATTTTTAAATAGTTGATCATCATAGATATATATTTTTTTAAAGAAAATCTATATTCTTTTGTTTTTTTATTTTTTGTTTATGAAAAGACATGGAGCGATGGTGGTGGTTAGCGTTGCAGTTGCTGCATCAGCTATGAGATGTCGTTGTCTATGTGGGGCCAATGGAGTGGTTGTGGATGTGCACTTTAATTAATGCACTTTATCACTATTTAATATAATGTGGGAAGTACCTTCTAGATCATTATGTCTCCATTGAGATTAATCTTATAATTAGTAATCACTTTCATATTCTAATAACTATTAGAAATTCTTTATTACTATCTGATGTCAAGGTAAAAGCACACAGATTAAGAAAATAATTAGTTTACTTAAAATAAAAAAAAATGAGATAAAAAGACTAAATTATCCTTATTAATATACTTTAAACATGTTTATTCATTTATGACTCTACTATATATAATATGAATAAAATGATAAAAAAATAATTAATATTCTCTTAAATTTATAAAACATTAGATATTTTAAAATAAAAAATATTCTCTAAAACATCAAACGGAGGGAGTATTATTCTCCTTCTCACAACACCCACACATGCACACACGTAATGCCAATATTAATCAACTCCATTTCATTCTTATTACCAAACTAAGATGGGTTTAAGAACACTCCTCAAGCTTTCCACTCCCCTTAATTTGGGATCTTACAAAGGATTAATCATTAATAATAAGTAATTCACACAGAAAGAGACGCTACACCCACACATACATACACAAGCACAAATTCAAACAAACTCACTTATCACTTTTTTTTTTTTGGTGGAACACTTATCACTATTTTGCTTTCTCAATTTCTTTCTTTGTGTCAACTCTCACAGTCACATTCTCAGATACGATAAATAGTAGTACTATATATAGTAGTAGGTGATCGGATTTAAAGATGTTAACGAGCCGAGTCGAGATTTGACCATATTTCCGACCTGGCCTAGTCAAACTTGGATTGAGGCCGGGTCACCAAATATGATCGGATCAAATTTGGGTTATTTTAAAATTAAAATTTAATTTTTTTTATTTACATCAAATATTTTCTTTTATATATATTTTTTAGTTTTTAATTATTTACTAAATAATTAATTAGCTATATTTAAAAAAAAAACTAAACAAAACCTACAAATATTTAGAAACTTAGATAAAAACAGATGAAGAATAAATCATAAACATGGTTGAATTAAGGGAGAATAGAGCACATAACTTAATTTTATGAGGAATATATCCTATGGATGAAAATCAACAATAATTAATTGTGTTGTTAATAAAATATTTACTATTTTACTTACCGAGAGGCAATGACTTTGGGAGAGGTAAAAACCACCAACTTCCCCATAACTAGAAAAACTAAAACAAAAGCGAGATTTAAAGATCGGAAAACTTACAAACTAAAAAACAAAACATTAAAAAAATACAAATTAGTATTTCATTAGTATTATTCTATTGAAGAGGGCAATTTTGATTCTTCAATATTGTTCTCTTCCTAGATCTTAGTATTCCATTTCTATATTTCATTAGTATTTTTTCTTTTCACTAGAAGAAATCAAATTAAAATTCATTATCTTTCTAAGTGTATGTGAGACGTCACTACTTTCTGCATCATTGAGTGTATGGAAGATTTTGATGAATCAATATGTTCATTCGTACATAACAAAGATTGTTTACCGGTATGTTATTAGTTACCATTCGGTGACTATTTCCGTTTTTTGCAAATTTTCTTGTATCGCAACGTGGCTGGCAAAGACAATTTCTCGGAGGGTGTGCCCTATTTGTTGGGTCTCTGTACCCTTATCTACTTATTTTGGTTTCCTGTTATTTTCTCAGTTAACTTTATCTCTAACATCTGACTTTTCAAAAATTAGATAATGATCTCTTTTTCTCTTTTTTTTTCTATTTTTCTTTCTTGTAATAGAAAAAAAACAACTATAAGAAAGAAGGATGAATCCAAATCTAAAATTATTCAAACAAGAAGATAGAAAGAAGGAGAGATATGAGGGTACGTACCACCACAAATTTTAAATCTACCGCTGGAGATAACAAAAAAGACCGAGAAAATGGCGATTTAGACCTCACCAAATGGACTATTAATAATGTTTATTTTTAATTTGTTAGATACAAATACCACTTTGTTTCAAGCTAAGTATGTGACGATCGATCGATGCTAGTGATGTAATTGACTTAACTGTAAAAAACCCATCACTGGAACATTTTTATAGCGAATATATGTTCAAAAATAGAAAAAAAAAACTGATATTTATGGATAAACTAATGACATACTTTAATGTATTGTTCAACATCGTGTGACTTCATGACAATTCCATAAACTTTCTTATATATATGTAATATTTTGACGGGACACCTTCCGGAAGTAAGATTAGGAAGTTTGAGGACGAAAATGCTGACCATATAATAATTATAAATATATTAATTTCATTCTCAAATTAAAAATCAATTCCATTTTAAGGAAAGGAAAAAAGAAAAACAAAAAAAGGTGTTACTTACGTCTGTTATAGGTGAACTATATATCTAGTAAATTGACGATGTGGACGCTTCAATTAAATTCATCATCACTTGAATTCTTCGATATATGTATATGATCATTCACACATGTTCTTATCAATGCACAACTGAAGAATCTTTTATTTAAGGTTATGTTTTGTATTTTTAATGTATTATTTTGTCTTTTTTTTTTTAAGAATTTTCTAAAATACTTCTCCTCTGAAATTAAATGATCCAAACACAATATAAAACAAGTACTTCGGCATACGAGGGTATATACATATATGGCTTTTATTTTGTACCATTTATTAACCTAGGTATTCAATTGGTTATGCTTGGTAATTGGTATAAACTTTTTTTTTTTCGTTGAAATAAGGATGCATTAGAAAAAGCAGAAACAGAGTAATTGGTATAAACTTTAATTTGTTCAGTTTGTGAAGGCTGGTCAATGTGATATATATATATATATATATA
>QANZ01055970.1:86329-132515 GCA_003254925.1 Chamaecrista fasciculata | reverse complement strand
AATTGTTAATTGATTCCATTTATAGTAATCCTAAAAGCATGATTGGAAATCACATCCATGATTTTTGGAGTTGAGTATCATAGACTAATTACCATGACTAGGGTTTAGGGGTTATTTATGGACCAATTTTAAGCATGTTATTTCATGAAATTATCATAAATATAAAATTAATATTTATATTAATTTTTAATTTGTTTATATAATAATAATTTCTATATTTTGATATACTACAATTGACGAATTTGGAAATGCAATTAATTTGATTATATGGTATCTCTAAATCTATTCTCTATCTATAATAAGGGGAAGCATAGCTAATTTTTGTCAACATGGCTCCTACGTGGCATGGGGGCCACTTACTAATCTGACATGGCTCATGACATGGCATAATTGTATCCACTAAATGATTGCCATATGGACTGCATGTGACACTTGGATTAATTTAGCCAACTGTACTTTTTCACAATTATTGCAACCCAATATCGCATTTAATGTGATTGACTGTGTTATCCATTCATAATTGTCAATTTAATCTTATTTTGGTTTCCTCTATTTATGATTGGTAATCACATTCAATTAAATGTGTTAATTTTAGTAATCAAATAAATAATCAGAATGTGTTTTGTTATTATTTTAGGTTTATTTGAAAAATCAATTTAAATTGGCAAGCAAGTATGGTAAATTCGAACTCATGTCAATTAGTACAGTAATAGTAATTCAATCATTCCTTAAATATAATATTTGACTACCAATCACGTTTATAGCAATTGAATGGTATAAATCTATATCATCAATGTGATATTCGATTGTTGTCTGCCAACATCTTTATATATTTGCCATCATTTTTTTTAGTCGACGTGCCTATACGAAGTCAGATTGGTTTTCGCATTTCGTCAGAATAGTCGTGGAGATATTGATGGAGAAGCAATTCAAGTCTATTAGAAACATTGGTCCACTCAGTCCCACTTTATGAGATTGATAAAGTAGGAGATGAACAATTCTCTCAGTGGACAATCGAGCGAAAGAGTTTTTGATGTATGTTTATATAAATATATTTATTTACTATTTAATCCTTTATCGTTTTCATAATTTATTTTATATTTTCTTGGCTGCACTTTACATGTGTTGTTTCTATAGGATAATAGCAATTTTATTGATGAGTTTTCGAGCAATGAGCTTGCTGATGTATGTTTATTTTGCATTTATTTGTGTTCTGAATTACAATATACAAAAATCATATAAAAAAATAATATATTTCTCCATTTTTGAATGAATGAATTTTTAGGGAACTACTGATCTGAGTAATATCATGACGACAACTCCGGAAGTCAACAAAAATGGAGTTTTGATGATCTAACTATTTCTCCTGAAGTTGCATCAAGTACAAGTTCTAAGAGAAGCCCTACTGATGATTCAGTTTCACTGTCCGATAAAGAAGCAATTACCGCAAGTGGTGTCTTGATGATCAGGAAGATTAAGCAAGAGAAGATTTGAGTTACACTAGAATGTCGGTCTTTATATTTCGTATGTCGGTCTTTGTATTTGTTTTCATTTAGACTTTGATAGTTTTTGTGTCTTGGTTATAGTATGTTTTCCTTTTTTATTTATTCAGTAAGTGCAGTCTCTAAGTTTTCATTGCACCAAGACTTTATTTCTATTGGTCAATGTTTTCTTATCCTTTTGATTAATGCTATTTCATTTTCACATTAATATGAATTGATTTATGGATTCAATTACATTCTGTTTAAAAAAATATTTGATTGAATGTCTATCATGATTTCTATTCCTCGGATACAATTCGATCCTTCTACGGCCAAATGTTTTATTCTAGAAAGATGTTGTGAAATTATAAAGAAATTTTGATTACCCAATATTAATTTGATTAATTCCAGTCTGATCTCAATGAAGGAAAAGAGTAACCACCCATCTCAACTTTTCAGTCATGAATCCCACATAATTAGTAACCATCACTTCAAATTAAAATTTCAAATTATATTTTTTTTAACAAATTTCAAATTGTATTGATATTAGCTTAATTTCGGATTTTCAAAAAAAAATAATAATAATTTCAGAATTTCTCCATAACTTTACATTGCTAATAATTCATAAATATAATCTTTTTAAAAATAAATTAATATCTCAACTCAACGCCTCAATCATGAATCCCAAATAATTAGCAATTAACACTCTAAATTTAAATTTTATCATGAATCCCAAATAATTAGCAACTACAACAACTAAATTTAAATTTCAAATTCTACTGTTATTTTTACCTTATCTCATAAGTTCTCTATATATATAACTTCTACTTTTGATATCTCTCTAAAGATAAAACTTCTCCATGTTTCTTATCTTCGTGCCTCATCTACATTTTTTACAATTTTATATAACAATAACTTATAATTTAGTTTGATTCATACAATAGAGAAATGTACTTAAATTACACGATAAAATTTTATTAAATTTATAAATTTACATTATTATAAGATGATTTTTTATTAATTATTTTATTATTAACCATTTTTAGTTTTTATGTAATCTTAAGTCTTACTTTTATATTTATACATATTTGAGAAAATGAATAATTTCGGTCAAAAAAAATATTTGAGAAAAAGAATAATAATAATAATAATTTTAGTAATTCACATAATTGAGAAAATGAGATTGAGCCGTTGACGCAAGAGGAGACAACAACACCGTAGTAGGAGGCTCAGGAAGAGGCATAAAAAATATTGAAAGACGGCAGCAAGGACATTATTCATTAAGCATTGAATGGATTGGATGAAAAAAGAAAATGAAAACTTCTTTACTTATTTGTCTTTTGGCCTGAAACTTTTTTAATTAAAATAGGTGCGTTGGCTTCATTGAATATAAGGAATAGTTTAGATGTCAAGGAATGCAGAGAAATTGAGAAAGTATTAAAAACAGAGGATTGATTCTCATATATTGTTTAAAGTTTCATGCTTCATTGTAAACATATTAACCATTAATTGATAATTAACTTACTTCATATTTAGTATATATAACAACAAAAATAAAAAGAAAATGATGAGAATTTTTTTTGGCCTGAAAATGATGAGGATTGAGGGTACTAGGTAAATATATATAGTATATTATTTAGGATTGAAGGGTAAAATTTCATTGATTATCACAAAACTTTTTTTTTTGCATCAAAGTCCTCTCATATAAATAGGGAGTCAAACGCATAAAAATTAATAGTTAGGGTCTTAAAATAGTATTTTAGCCCAAATTTCCGTCAAATTTTGGACGAAAATATACCTCAGGACCTTTTTTGTTAACGAAACAAACCACAGGGACCCTATTTGACATTTTTTAAACCACAGGACCCTATCTGAAAATGGGCCAAATCACATGGCCCTTTTATGTAATTTTCCCTAAAAAATAATATTTCCTAATAAACTGGGTTATGAGAACTTTTGAAAGTAAGGGAGTAATTATATTATTAAACCTGTGACAATTAAATTAGATGTCACTTGATATTTGTCATCATTGACACATCATCCCAAACCTGTGACAACCTATAATAATTGGGAATTGGCATTTGGAACAAATGAATTTCAATATATTATCTGAAAGTTGATATTGTTATATATATATTCGTTTATCACCTTAGTTTGTTGACAGGTAGAGATCTGCATATCTTTCCTTTTGTGTGTGAATATACAATATTAATATATAATCATTTATTTCTTGACAGTTTTTAATTGATGCAATTAGAATGTCCCTTCCAATAATAACGCGCCACTCATAATATTTTTTCGGTGGTTGTCTACATCTATGGTTTTTTTAAGTATTGTTGTTTTTATGACATTTTAGGTTGAAGAGCGACGCATTGAGTATTGACGCATTGATTGAGGGACTAATTTTCCTTTTATTAAAAATTTAATCGCAGAACTTTATTTGGATATAGTAAAATTTCCTTTTAGGTTTTTCATCAATATATATTTTAACATATTTAATTGAGTCCATATGTTTTTTACGTGATCTACATGTTTTAGTGACATTTTATGTCTTGAAAAGGATAATTACAATGATATACTAATTGGAATTCAATCTCAGATTGATTTGATTGTGTTGGATACATAATGCAATATTTGTCTTCTTATTTATCTCCGATACGAGGGATTGAATTTATATATTTTTAGACTAGCACATATCTCATATATCTCATTGTATTACCATAGTGCATAGTCCAATAATGTTTTTAATTATAGATTCTGTTTCAATTATTTAGTACTCATATGGCACACTAATAAAAACTGCATAATAGGTAAATTGAATTTTGATTCATTCTATAAAGAGCTAATTGATATACATCCTCAATTATGCAGTTTGCGCACTAGGAAAAATTGCAGAATAGGTACAAGGTGATATTAAAAGCAATTGTTGAGTACTTTGCCGCCTTCAAAAACATTTTAATTAGCTTGATACTTTTGCTATTACTTTGTCGTCTTCATCCATTCAGTCTACATCAACATTGTTTAAGGTATATAAATCGATAATATTAATTTCTTTATACTCTTAACTTTTGTATTAGTGTATAACAGAATTTGATCTTTTTTACTTTTAGGAATTAAATGGATTGTATTTTCCGATTCGGTGAATTTGAGTTACCTGCTGACATTATGCACGTTATGATGACAAATTTCTCAATAGAAGAGTTATTCGATCTTCGCCGGGTCTCAAAGAATTGGAACAGTAGTATAAGAGACCGAGAATTTATGTTATACTACAGCAAGTTCTGCAGAAAAAACAAGGAACGTCATATTATTATATGTGATTTTGGAAGGCATATCGAGCCTCATAGAGCTTTTGTTAGCATCTCAAGCGAATATACCAACAAAGAGCAGTGGGACATTTTGTTGTCACGTTTTGGGTGCTTTAATGATATTAAATTTGATGTCATTGGCTCTATTGATGGTCTAATTTGCTTGGAGCATCAGAAATACAATAACATGCCTATTTGGATAATCTATAATCTCGTCACAGGTCAGACGATTGAAGTCAGTCCACCCGATTCACGTGGCAAAATAAGTAAGTGTAATTGTTGTCAATATAGTATATATTTTTTTTTTGTTTTTAAGTTGTTTATTGTTTATAAAGGAATATGTTATTTATTAATTTTGTTCCGTTAATAAAATTACAGACTTTATCAGGTCAGCCTTTGCATATAAGGACAATATCAAGTCATACGTAGTTGTACTTATGTGGAAGACGACTCTTAACCGAGACCAATCATGGATTTCAATGTTTGCAACGTCCACACGTAGATGGTCCACTCCAATGTTGTGTGAATATAATGTTGGCTTACTGCATGAACAAGAAATTTACATAAATGGCAAGATTTATTGGTTGGCTAACATCGATAACCAGCGAAAAGAGCAACAGATGCACATCGCCTGTTTTAATGTCGCGAAAAACGAATTTAGTCATTTGGCACTTCCAGATATTCAACGTGGTAATAGTCTGAAACTAATAGATGCAAATAACTCTCTTGCAATTGTGTCAAAAAGCCCTCAAGACTTCATTCCGTTGGATTTCTTTGACGTTTGGCGAAAATCAACAACATCAAAAAATCCCAGTGGTTGGGACAGGATTGTATCAGCGGGTCCCGTATTGTCCCATATCAATTTCTTTTCTTCTCTGAGGATAAATGTGTTTTCGCTTACCCTTCTATCAAATTCAACTATAGAGATGGTAAGTGTGGAAAGTATTTGCACTACATAGGAAGTGGAATGTTTACACAGTTGAAGGAGATACACGGTATCGTACCATATAAGTTTCGTATTAAAGGTTGTGTCAATTACGTTCGTTCTTTGACAACTTTCTGAGTTGAAGTTATTAGGTGATATTAATATTTTATAATTCTGTAGTGTTTTCTTTCTGTTTCTAAATATGACTGAATAATGAGTAAGTTTTTTCCCAATTGATGGGTTTTCATTTGTTTTATTTCCGCGAATATTTGCAATGCGTTTAAGACTGCACATATAGCTATGACAAGTTATACATTAACTAAAAGTTGATAAATACATATATACTTTATGATCAGGCGAATACCAATAAAATTGTAGATGTTTTTTTCTCAACTTTTTGTATTATAACTATTAACAAAGATGTTGAATATGATAATAAATATTTATTCTTTTTCATTAAGAAGTTTAAAATACAATGATAAAAACGTATAGTACGAAATTATAACAAATAGAAGCATTAATTATCATATAGTTTTTATGTATGTTTTAATTAATCATATGATGTTTATATTAAAATATATCTAACTATAAAGCATCAATAAAAAACAAATAAACAAATAATATGATATTCATCTAAATATTATGTACGTATTATTTAAATAATTTAGTAGCAGAAATTTTAAAAAATTAATTATATTTAAATAATTTATTAGCAGAGATATTAAATAATTAATTATTATTTTTGAATTGAACATACCATGATATTTTAACCTAAAAATAGTTACATCTAAAACAATGGCATGTACATCCAAAAAATGCTCTTAAAACAAATACATCATGAGTATTTACAACAAATTCATAATTTCATAATCACATTTTAGTTCATAGAATAATGTTCTTAAAGAAATTACATAAATCAATGGAATAAATATTTGCTATATGAAAAAAATCATAGAACATCACCCGTGCATCGCACGGGTCCAAAACTAGTTGATCTTAATTATATGACTTAAATTAATGAATTAATTGATTATACCTTTCCCTGGCTTGCGCTAGCTAGGAACATTTAATTAATTAATTATCATATATAATAATTATGAAATTGAATAGCCTATAATGTTATTATAGTTAATTGCATATATAATTGACGCTAATTAGTAATTACACAATTCACGAGCGTGAATAGGTACAACGGTACATAACTCCAAATTGATGTGGTGGACCCAGCTCTGTAAATATAATATTTTTTTAATTAACTATTAGTCTTAGAATATTTATTTAAGAAAACAGAACAATTAATTAAGATTGCTATTTTGATATATTGTGGATATGGATGAAGGAGACTTTGGGGTACGTAAAAATAGTGAAATGTTGATGGATAGAGACATCCATTTTCAACTTGAATTTGAAAATTGGGGTTTGGTATGTGTCTTATATGGGGGCTTGTGGGGACAAGACGTTGAATAGAAATGCCATCAATTTTGATAAAGTAATAATCAAATCTTCATTTTGGAAGTTAATAATAATTAAATTAAACAAACACTTTAATATCACTTACGTCTCCATCCACTACTCCTTCCCGCACTATATCTATATAGTCTCATATCTCATAAATGTAATTAACTGAGTATTTAATTAATAACTAATACTTAATAGAGGAATCTATTCTTTGATTTTTGAATTTATATATACCGATTCAACAAATTAATATTTAAGTAATCAAAATATAGGATTTTATTTTTAAAATATTATAATCATCCATAATTTAGTCACTGTACATATATTAATTTTTGAGTTTGAATTGATCTTATATTTTTAATTATCAAATTTATATTTTTTATTTCTGAATTTAACTCAAGAATTAAATTATTAATAATTGCGATTTGTTATAAATTAATTTGTTAACTTGATATAAATTTAAGCATTGAACAAAAAAATTTCTCTACTTAATGTATGATCTCATATATATGACCCACATTTTTTTTGGCTAAATATCAAGCTGCTAGCTACTCGGCTAATTAATCAAGCCGCGTTTTCAAATTGTGGCTAAGCAGCTTCGATTTCATTGCATGCCTTGCATTATCTATCTAGCAAAACCAAGAACAAGAAGAATATGCCTTTAATTTGTGTGTATGTGTGTGTGTGTATATATATATATATTATTTTTTGGGTGTGAAATTCTATCTGCTCATTTTTTTAATGATATTATGATATAAATGTATAAGTAAGAGACGTCACCATATATAATAAGGGTATGATTAACTATCTTGACCGGTTGCCCTAGGGTTAATTAACGCACCTAGATACGTCAATCCAAACTTAACTTGTTAATCACCTCTGAAACTTAAATTTGAAGCTCAAGTTAGCTTATTATTATATTATAATGTTACTCATGAAGAAACCGATTGTTACAGACCCAGAGCTAGCTACTATACATAGATATAAGTCTGCTTTACGAGTATATATATATTCAAAAGTGAAAATTTAGTTCCATATTTTTGTTGAGTTTCTAATTTAATCTTATACATTTTTTTGTTATATTTTTTGTTCTATATGTTTCAGTTAATTCTCAATTTAGTCTCATATCTTTTTTTTGTTACAAATTTGATCTTATATTTTTGTATCAATTGCAGAATTAATCATATATCTTTGAGTCAAATACATAAGTGGTCTTATATCTTTGTAAAATGATCAACTAAAGGTTGACCATTTCACAAAAATATGTGATCAATTATGTAATTAACTTGATCAAAATATATGAGATAAAAAATGATTTGAGACAAAATTGAAACATTTTGTAAAGATATGTGACCAAAAGTACAACAAAAAAGTTATAAGACCAAATTGAGAACTCGGCAAAATATATGGGACCAAATTTGTACTTTGACCTATATATATATATTTCATGAAATATAATATAAGTGACAGAATTTAAAAGTCGTGACAATGTTGTTTAATTTTTTTCCCCCCTAAATATTGAAAAGTTCGTTCTTGAATTCTTTCTTAATACCAAGTTTTGATTGGTCTAAGATTTGGAAAAAGGAGAAAAATAAAAAGTTATAAGAAATAGTGTTTTTGTTGCACCAAGAGATATATAATTTCAAGGAATTTATCAAAAGACAACTTCGGACAATCCATGCGTGTGAGTCATGAGTTAAAATATAATTCTAACATGCATTGTGTGTACGAATTTTGATGGTGGATGTGAGGTTCAAGAGAAGCAGAAATGGAAGATGATGGGTATATACTATATAAAATAATTGCTTGATATATGTATAATTGAAGCATGAAGATCTATAGGAGGGAAGAAAAGACTATGAAAGAAATAAAGATTAAAGTGTCTACACAACATGTTAAAGTAAAAGGTGAATTATACTTACATACCTTAGTATGAATTAATTTCATTTCGCTATTATGTTTTTTTAAAAATGATATTTTGACATACTATTTTTTATACCGTTAATTTTCTAGTACTTTATTCTTTTAAAGTGATATTTTGATACGATTTATTACTATATTTTATTTTGTTAAAGTATTAAAATGTTATTTGAGATTTGAGACCACAACTAGCTATATGTATATGTGTTATATAACTAGCTAGTTACATATTAATTACATGCATGCATGCCACACCAGATATGTCGTTTCACAAGTTGTCCTTTCCACCCGACATTACACTTTAGAGGGATGGCCCAACTTCAATTCCTCTCTTTCATGTTTCATCCATTTCTGTTTCACCTCTCTCTCTCTCTCTCTGTATCAAAATGGATGAGTTGGAGTATAATACCATTGAAATATGTTAATTGTATGTGAAAATTAAAAAGGAAAAAATAAGAAAAAAAAAAGAATATAAAAATATTAAAATTTCACTCTCTATAATTTATACTTCACATACTGTAACAGATCTATACTTGAGTATATTCATTCTCCTCTCTCTATATATTTCATCATAAATGTGACAGTAATTATCATGTTAATAATATTCACTTGTAAGAAGGAATTATGCATTACAAGAAAAATACGTTATTAGCCACAAAAATTAGGAACCGGAAAAAATGATTACAGACAAGTTTTGTCACAAAAATTAATGAAATATTTTTTGTCTCTAAAATGTATGAAAATTTCTTATTATAACAATTTTTAAATTAGAGACAAAATTTCATAATCAAACACATTATCTTCCATTTTTAAATTAGAGACAAAAATCTCAAATTTTATAGTAGATTTTTGTCACAAGTTCTGTTTTTTCCAGTAATAGTGATCAAATCATGACCGTGAGTCGTGAGACATCAATTCTACAAAAATTAAGAGAATAAAATTATACCATTGTGAATAGTAACTACTAGTACGCCATTGACTCAATTTAAGCGTTTTTGTCTCCACGTTTTTCTCCCTATATTTTTATCAATTATTATCCTATCTACTTCTTCATGTGCACTTAGTGATTTATGTCGGCAACTTCAACTTCTACCATCAACTCTTGTTTTCCTCTCTCTCTAGTCTCTACATCCAATATATATATATTCAATTCCTTGTCTTCTCATCTTGCTAGCTATATATATGTTTCAGACATATATGTTGCTGATTCAATGAAACACTGAAGCGGTACTTGATAGTAATAATGATAAAAAGAAACAAAAAAGAGAAAATCATACACACAAGAAAACGTAATAATAATATCTTGTAAGGTTATATCAATATGTATATTTTGTACATTTCATAAATGTGGGAACATGTGTGTGGGAGACATGAAAGTAACAGTGAACAGTGTTTGATGGTTGATTTGATTGGCTATATGCTGGGCCAATGAGCAGTGATGCCTGCTTCGTTTGATAGGGACGCTAAGATTCTTGGAAATATGGGCCAAGCCCATTAACCTACGCCACGTAAGTGGGCCCCAACAACGGAGTCAAAAAGGCCCATCAACTTGTTACTTTTCATTTATGTTTTTGTTACTTTTTATATATTATTTCATATATATTAGTATTTGAGTATATGTGATATTTGATAACATGATTCTTTTTTTCACGAGATCTTTGAAATTCTACATCGACTAATTTGTATTTAAATTGTATCGGACAATTAACTAAAACGAGAAAAATGGCTATATTCATCAAATTGAGAATAAATAATTTTATTTAAATGATACTATTAGACAATTATTTACCAAATCGAACTAGATCACACAAGTATTTGGTTCATGATTGATTTAATCGGTTAAATTATGGGTTAAACTAGATGATGCTGTAAATAATAAATATTAATTATTTTTATTATATATAAAATATAAACATTATATGCACACAATTAAAATTAATAATAATTTAACATTTCTATTTTTTTTTGTTAAATTGAAATAGAGTAAGTTACAAGAATAATACAAAAACACACAAATATAGCTAGATAGATTTTTAAATATAATAAATTTTATACAAATCAAACAATTTTTTTATAAAAAATAAATTAAATGACTTTTATATCTGATTTCATTAATTTTTTTTATTTAAAGTTAAAATGTGAAATTATAACAAAATAAAAATAAAAATTGATGGGCAGCTGGACTGTCAGTTCAACAGTTCTAACCGGTTAACTCTGATCTAATTGCTAATTTGATTTTTAGGTTAAATCAATTTGTTCTAGTGATCTATTAATGGTTGAACTGATTGGACCATTACCAACCGGTTAGGACGTTCCGGAAAAGAAAAAAAAAAAACTATGATCCCATGGTAATGTTAATGCCATGTTTGGGTGGTTGATGGTGGGGAAGGGAGCTCAAGGACCGTCTTATCCACTCAACAACCGTATCTTATAATTTCTGTGTCTCTTTTGCATTGCGGCTTCTGCAACACACAGTCAACACTTACACACCCATTTGATTTAATGCCTCCATTAAATGATCACCAAATTTTTGCCATCCCCACCCACAAAATGAATGTCACTTTGCTTTTATTTCTCTCTTTCCTTCTTCTTTTTAATGTATTCCCCCATATATTATTCAACATATCTTTGTAATTTTAAATAAATGTATATGTTATGATTTGTGGTTTTTTAATTCTTTTTTCAAATGATTAAGCTACAATCTTGAATCAGTTTGAGCCTTTGAGGAGGACCCTCGTGCAATACATGAGGCAATCCTGTTGTTTTAATTTTTTATTGTTGGTTTTACGCAGGATTTATATTTTTTAAAATTCAAAGATTAAGCTCAAAAAACTAAATTCACTTTAATGCTACTATATTTGGTTCTTATCTAACTTCTCTCTTAATTACCAAAAAAAAAAGTTACAGGTTGCTAGTGAATATGCAGCAAAGTGAGCAAACAGCCCATCCAGCCCAATCAGAGTGGGTCAGTTTAAAGCAAACCTTACCCTTATCTTTTTTTTTAAAAAAAAACTAAAGGGAGCAAAAAGGAAAAATCAAAGGAAATTAGGAAACCATCAATTATTATTAGAAATAGAAATATCTTACTTATTTAAGTTTTATTAAAAATTTTCAATAAAGAAAGATTCATATTTTACAAAAATTAAAAAAACATCAGAAAGTAATTATTTTAAATATATATAAATAGTTGAGATAATTTAACGAGTTTAATTAAACATAATTGTTAAATAGAAAAATTGATTAATATCCTACCTTCAATACAATATATATCTTTTGTATTTTATACTTTATGCATAGCAATTATATTAATAAAATTCATTTTAAATAAAATAAAATAAATGAGTAGAACCCTTTATAATTTATAAGTGATCAAATTTACCACTACCAAATTATATATGCCAAAAACTCATTATACAAAACAAAATTTCTTAAAAACTAACACGTCATACTATAACAAAAACCGAATGATTCCATCTTTTTCATAAATGAATACAAGATATCTTTATTTTGGGGGGCTATAATCTAGGTTAAAGTGCATTTTTGGTCCCATAACTTTGGCAAAGGTTTCAATTTGGTCCCATAACTTTTTTTGTTGCAATTTTAGTCCCATAACTTTAGCAAAGGTCTCAATTTGGTCCCATAACTTTTTTTGTTTCAATTTTGGTCTCATAACTTCTAAAAACGTCTCACCGTTAGTTCCAAATTGATTTCCATCCGTCCCAAAACTTCACCCATATTTGCCACGTCATCATCCAACTTAGTATGTCAGATCATCTTTAACGATAGATAATGGATGAAAATCAGTATTGGGACCAACGGTGAGACGTTTTCAAAATTTATGGGACCAAAATTGCAACAAAAAAAGTTATGGGACCAAATTGAAACCTTTGCCAAAGTTATGGGACCAAAAATGCACTTTAGCCTATAATTTATAATTTTAAAGCTCTTAAATGCTATGCTCACCTTAATTCTTAAGATTCAAAGGAAATTGGCCTCGCTAAAGGTGCTTTGCTTTGGTCATTTGTGTTGACGGAGTAATTTGACGGATTTGTTGAAGCATTTGTAAATTGTACTAGTAATCTCTAATCTCTATTGGCGTGGTTATCCACTTCGATCACTTAATTGGCCTTTTCCGATGGCTTTAGTGTTATATTATACGAGTAGTACCATTAGTCAAAGAAATGAATGAATGAACCTTCTATTAAAAGGAAAATGAATAAATGAACCTTTCTCACTCTTACAGCCTCACCTTTTCATCGATCTCACTAAATGCAGAGGATACAATCCCCACTAAGCTGCGTGTGCCACCCCCACGTGCAAACTGCAAACCAATGTAAAAAAAATCGGACGGGACCGGCCGGTTCAACCGGCGAATCAGTGAACCGGACACCAGTTCAGTCCGGAAAAAATAAAATATCGATCTGCAGTTGACCCGATGGTGAACCGGGTCAAACCGGCCGGTTAAACTGGGAATCGGAAACTGGTTGACTCGGAAATATTTGAAAAAATTAAAAAAAAAAAGAAAAAAATTAAATTTTTGACACTTATTATATGTGATGGACATATGGTTATGTTTAATTTTTACTTTAAATTTAAATTATTGTAATATATCAATATGTATATTTGAAAATGTATTTTTTAAGTAAACCGGCTCAACCGGTTGAACCAGTGACCCAGCGGTTGAACCAATGACCCGAGCCTCACCCCGGGTCAATGACCGGTCCGGTTTTTTACACTACGTGCAAACAACAGTTATGACTTATGAGATTAATATAAGGAAAATTCTTGGAACACTTCAATTTTGAAACAGATCTCAGTATAAAAAAAAATAAAATCCAACGATTTAAATTGGGATGTCTCAACAATCAGACTTTATAACCAAGTCTTTAATATAGTTTTCTTAACCACTCTCATAATGAATTGGAAAAAAGTTAGAAAATAACTTCCAAAAAAAAATCCATAACATTGACTTTTGGTTTTAGTTTTTTTATTTATCTTTTTGAGATTGAAAGAACTCTTTAACTAGTGTTGTTAGATAAACTTATTCTCCTCACATTTAAAAGATCAACTTTATATATAGTTTGTTATATTTATGTTGTAAAATTTATTAGTTAAAAATTATATAATGATAATTTTTTAAATCTTCAAACTTAGAAAAAAATAATATAAATAAATATTCATGTATAAATACCATTTTAGTTCCAAGATAATATGTATCTAGGGACCTATTTGTAATTTTCTAAAATTTTTTGGGGTCAATATATAATTTTTGCAAAATTTATTGGGTCAAACCAATTTACGGTTCACCGGGTCAGCTGCATAACAATGTTTTGCTTCTTTCGGACTGGTCTGGTGTCCGGTTCATCGGTTGAACCGTCTAGTCTAGTCCGATTTTTTTCACTATGGTTATAAGATTTCTTTCTTTATCAGATGTCAAATATTTATCAAAAAAATTATAATAAAAATATAAATAATCTTACCTAAATTTTGCCTTTTTATTATCTTCTACACATTTAGTGATCTTCTATAAATAATCAAAAGTATCTTACAGAAGATCACTCTCCAAATTATTACTATAGACACTCTCCGGTAGAATTCGATAAATAAGATAAGATTTTTAATTGATCTTATGCAGTTTAATATAAAAACTTTTTAGGTAATTTTTTCCCCCCTTAAGATAAATTTCTTTCTGAAAATTGAAACTAAATTGTAGTCCTCACGTTGATTTTCGTGCTCCTAGGCCCAAATTATCCTATATATTCTCCTCACGTGCGTCGCGAAAACCACCTTGAATTTCCAACTTCCAACGCCAAATAACGATCTCGATGATGAATCAGAACACTTCAGCGTCAAAGTCAATACATGTAATTAAAAATCAACCAACATGAGAAATGCGTTGCATTAATTTATTTTTCATGAAATCGATATATATTCACACAACAAAAAAAAACCTCCAAATCCGTTTACATTATTAGTCCTTAGGATTCTTTGAATTTTGATCATATTATTAAATATAGAAAACACATCTACCTAGAGACTGTTTCCTCACAAACAAAGCATATTATATGTTTTATATAATTATTCAACTTGGCAATAATGAAGTGTAATTTAATTTAATTTCTATTATGTGAAATTGAATGCATGGAAAGTGAAAGGTGTTATTGCTTGCGTGAATTGCATCAGAAAACAGCTTTGGAAATATATGAAAAGAAGAGAAAGAATATCTATAAAGGATGAGATTAATTGGACGGAGTCGTGGCCTGTGGAGAGAGAGAGAGAGAGAGAGAGAGAGAGAGAGANGAGAGAGAGAGAGAGAGAGAGAGAGAGAGAGAGAGAGAGAGAGAAAATTAAAGAAGCTTCGTGGAAATGAAGATTGAAGACACACGTCGTCGTTCATCTTTCTCGATGCATTTGCTTGCGTGATTGCGTCGTGGTCGTTTGAATCTATAAATACCGAAATAGGTACTCACAATCGAGGAATTGATTGATTGAATTGAATTGAAGAACTGAAGAAATCAGTGGATTAAGGACGAATTGGGAATCTAGGTTAAGAGATTAAAAAATCGAAGAAGGATCAGATTATTCAGAATTTCAGATCGATGTGGTCGTCAGGAGCGTGTAATAAACATTCAAATGAGAAGCAATTACCTGGAGTTTGTTCTTCTTGCTTGAGAGAGAAACTCTCGCAGCTTGAGCTTCAATCAGATCACCGGCCGATTTGTTGCGATTCGTCTCCGGTTTCGGATACGCCTAAATCGTCGGAATCGCCGCCGCCTGCGGCGGGATACGGTGTCCGGAACCACCGTAGGAATGCGTCGGAGGTGGTGGATTCGGCGGCTTCGATGCGAAGCTTGGAGTATGGATTGAAGAAGAGCAGATCGATGGCGTTTGCTTCGAGAAACGGAATGAGTGGGAGTTGGAGAAAGAAGAAGAAAGGGTTTTGGTCTAAGATTCTGAAATTGACGAAAAAGGGCACTGATAAATCAATGTATTGACGATTCAGTCCATCACCATAAGGGAGGATGGAGGGACAGGGTTAGTAATTTTCTTTTGTAAGTGTTTAGTATAAATAATGGTTGGACAGTTTAGTTTAGTGTATGTGTAACCTAAATGAATGCAGATTCAAAATTGAATTGCAGTGTCAATTTGGTACAAATGGGATATTAATTTTTTTCTAAGAGTAAACTAGTAATATTTTAGCTTTTTCTGTTATTTTAATTTTTAACTTTTTGAAATTTGTGATGAGAAATGAAATCTCGTTTGCCAGCGCTATATAATTCAGTTTTTGAATGGATTAAATTTTAAAAAATATTTTTTAATAACTAAATCAGTTATTTAAAGTTTGAAGATTCACCAAAAAAAAAAGTTTGAAGATTAAACTAATAGCACTCCAAAAGTGTTGGGAGATTAAATTGATAATTTATTCTAAAAGGAACAGAAGAAAACAAAGAGAAAGACAAGTACTATTGCTAGCTCCCTTCTAGGATTATCCAAGATAATCACCATAATTATTCGAAAGCAATAAACCAATTTTTTGATGGGGACGCTCGAGAATGAAAGTTTGGGCTCACTGTTTCTTTAATAAATTTCGAAGATAAGCACAATATTGGCAACTTTGAAGCAAAAACAATAGTCATTGGCTTGTTTGGTTCTTTTAGAAACTTAACTCAGTAATATTTCCTAGACTAAATTATTAATTTACTCATTTAAGAATATTATAGTAGGGAGGAAATTGACATTTTATTTTAGTTCTTATATTATATGGTTACTAACTGTTTAATCCATAAGTTTTGAAATTATTTGATTTAGTCTCTAAAAATTCATAATTTATTGTAAGTTAGTTCTTCCATGATACCTTATTCTTGTACAATTCAATCCCTAAAAAAAACTAAATTACGATGGCGACTAAATCAATCATTTAAAAAAAATTTAACAGCATTCAGATAATCTAAAAAGCAAATTGATGGCTTACTCTAATAGTTGGTCATACTACTATTCTATGAGCTTTGTGAATTACTGTTTCATTTATTCTCATGAACTGGAAAGATAGAATTATTTAGGACATATGAACATCATATAGCTGCATGAATGATCCAAGCAAATCAAATTGAACAAAAAACCTCGTAAAAAACTTCTCATTTTCATATCTACAACAGGTTTAAGTGTTACAAAACACGAAGCTATGTCAAATGAATCAGGCATTAAGAATCCACGACAGGCTGCATCCGCAATAATTTCTTAAAAATGAAGAAACTTTCCCTATGCAACATCTACCTTTTCGTATTCCATTAGTTTGGTATCCTATAGTAGTTTCTGTATTTCATTGGGGAACCCACTATCAAAAATTTTCTAAGCCCGGCATATCAGACTACCCCATTTCTGTACATGATTTTACGGAATTACATTCCCAATTTTATGACACTTCAAAATTCAAGCCTAGAATATGGATTTCATCTAGAAGGGCCAGAAACATTGTCTAACTCATCGTCGTCATCACCATGGAAAACATCTTGGTCCAAAGAAGGCCGTTTTAGTCTTTGAAATATTTGATCAAGGGACTCTGATGAGGAAGCTCGAGATATCTGATTCTCCTCAACTTGCCGTAAGGGTAAAAATTTTCTGGCCCCAATGTTGGCCTTGAAACTTTGAAATCCTGTTTTCATGTTTTGCCATGTCGATGCGAACCCTGAAGGTGGCAGTCCGGCTCTATTACCGGATGGGGTATTTCTTCCCTCATTAAGTAAGGATACCTTAGCTGAGGTTATGCTTTTCCCCTCTGGCTTAGTTTTAGATGTTTGTCCACTTTGGTCCTTTTTAGCAGCATACTTGTTGCCGATAGCTTCTCTGCTCGATCTCCTTGTGTCTTCCTTCACCGTTTTAGATAGACTTCCATTCATCTCTTCATTACTTATATTGGACTTTGCCTTCATTTCAGTACCATTCCTCTCCTGAACAATGTAAATTATAGCATGAGTAAACTGTACTTATTTCACCCCAAAAAAAGGTAATAGTTGCTAATGCCGAGACTTCGCAGAAAAAAACTGAAAAAATGCTACATATCCCAAGAAGGATGAAAGTGATTTTTTTTCCCTAGTGATATGGCCTCATACCGTGGAATTGTCACCAGATTCAATATCTAAGTTGTTGAAATTCCTTGCCAATGGTACAACTTGCTCACCTACTTTGTGCCCTTGTTCAAGCCAGGATCGTTCTACAAATAATAGAAATAATAATCAAACATTAAGTATGGGGAGACTAGACATATAGATGGGTGTGCACCCACACATGATTGAACCGGGTCATAAGCTTAATAATCCCAAATTGTCATGACCCTCGTCCCTTACTACTTCAGAGTTCAGGCATGATGCGTGCAACTTAAATTTACCTTTGTAATACTACAAACAATGCAAGTATTGGCTTGCTTGCATACCTTTTTGTAAGATAATTAATCCTGATGGATCAAAACCATCCAAATCTTCAGCTTCAGTTTTGAAGATATATCTCTTCCAGCTTCCCAGAAAATCAAAAACTCGGTCAAAAAAGTTACTTGCAACCAGAAGGGTGTATACAACCATAATCAGTGGATAGATCTTGTTAAACTTGTCCCCAAAGAAAGGGACAGCTTTATCAATGCTTCCCATTCGCTGCAATCAAAGTTACATTATACACCAAAGTGTGAAACTAATTGACAGTTTAATAAAACGAAGCAAAAATATTCTTGTGCAAAACTTCAGATAATATTATAGTAGAAGTTGCAAGCTTAGTAAAGCACCTAGAATTATGAGGAAGCATTTTGATAATGTATAAAATCTCCACCGCAACAAAATTCTTCCCAAAATTTAAGAGAATAAACAGTTAATGAATTCAAGAGATAAATAAATCCTGGGTAGATTTGGCATATAGTTTTTGTTTGTGCATTGAACAAGAGAAATTGTGGATTGGCATTTTCCGACATTTGAGTCCCACTATG
This sequence comes from Chamaecrista fasciculata, assembly GCA_003254925.1. Taxonomy (NCBI): domain Eukaryota; kingdom Viridiplantae; phylum Streptophyta; class Magnoliopsida; order Fabales; family Fabaceae; genus Chamaecrista; species Chamaecrista fasciculata. Next base: position 113,453 of record QANZ01055970.1, on the reverse strand, counting down.
TAGTATTTATTAAACAGACTACCTGTTTCTATCGGTCCAATGTACATATCAATGACTGCCATGTCTATTCAAGAATCTCCATGAGATAAAAAAAAGTACCTTTTCAAATATAGTTTCATGGGAACCAAGACGAATGAGATTGAGAAAGTTGTATGAGATAGGAGGAGCATATCGAGCAACCATCCTGGCAAAGAAGGAAGGATAGAATATAATTATTTCTAACAATAAAGCATTAGTGTGATTTCTGGTAGTGAAAAAGAAACTTACGAGCATATCATAAGCAAGTTAACAGCGCTGGTCTGTCTGGGTGTCAATGAGTAAAACATCAACATTCCAATTTTGAACAAGGAATAGTATGTGCAGATGCACATATACATGAGAGGAATGAAAGCAAACACCTGGACAAGGAATTGAAGAAATATGACTACATGCACTATATAAGGAAACCAAAATACAAGGCCCTAAAACTAGCATGTTGAATGAATGACATTAAAAATTTCTGTGGTTCATATTATGTCGGAAATAGGAGTTAAAAGTGGATGCAGAAGCTTCGCTAGAAGAACTGATTATTACAACATTAGGGTGATCAAAGAGAAACTTGCATTTTACCGAAATATGGTTAAATCAGTGAATTTCATCCAAGTCCAGAAACATTATGTAAGAATGCAAGAGCAATCAGTCAGCATTTATTTCATTTATACCTCAGTGACTCAATTCCACAGGTAATGATTACAGCCATAAACCTCAGGATAAAATTTAAGTTTGCAAGAGAGATAGAACAAACCATATTGAAAAAGAAAAAGAAATACATTTAACCAATACGAAAACAAAAATCCCATATTAATCGATCACATAGAAGTTCATGAGACATAATGAAAGCCTAGAAGAATAATTTCAGTTTTCTTTAAACTGGTCTATGATTCTCAAGATTCAAGGATGATATTTTAATTGAAGACTTTATTTAAACAAGGTGAAGGAATATTCAAAAAATATATGAAGCATCTCTATCTAAACATGTAATACAAACTTGATTGCCTAGAAACATATTCTACCTGCACAAGCACCTCCTGCATTCCAACAGATTTAATAAGAATTGAAAAAAGTGATAGATCAACACTAGGTAGCAAAGTCGCCTCTGCTAAAAGTATTGCAACAGATATTATGCCAAGAGCAACAGCCAACCCTTTCTCAACTTGCTTCCGTAAAATGCATCGCCATAAAAATTCTGCAAAGAAGTGAAGAACCATCGTTTATAAGAAACACAAGCCAAATGCCTGTAATTAAAGTATTACATATGCATGAAATGATAAAAGTAAAGATAAGAGGCACTTAACCATGCATAAACAATGATTGCATTATAGGGTGCAGAATAAAACCAAAATTGACATAACTCAGCAGAGGTTAATTCCATTGTCTATACATCAATGAATCAAGTACTGAAAAGCAAAAGTGCTATGCAAAATTATAATAGACATGATTTACATAGTAAGCAACTAAGCAAGAGAGACAGGGAAGATTATTTTGTAATAATATCTTAATGTACAGAATGGATAAAATAAAAGAAGCAAAAATGAGAAAAAAAAAGTAGCACTGCAAATTAGAAACAAAAAACACTATTCAAGATATAACACAAAAGAGAAAAAAATCAGAGAACCAAGGAACAAATGAATTAACCATTATGATAATTACCTAATGTATCAAGAAGTGACCCCAATTTTCCAGTCCGAGCAGGTCTAATGCTTGAAACATATTTCCTGACAGATAGCAAATAACACTGTTTGAGGTGAGCTGGAACAGCATGAAGTCTTGAACTATATAATAAAAAAGAAATTAAAGTGGTGTAAAAGAAACTTTAAGAATACCATCCTGTTGAGTTGCGACGTTCATAATTCTTTATGGTATCCTCCAGTTCAAGGGCTTTTAGTACACAAGCCATATACTCACTGCACAAGGAACAATAGAGTGATTAATGTGTGCTTTTAGGTGAAGGAGAATACTTTAGAGCTTTGTTGTAGCAATGTAATGAAAGAGCTATAAATATCAAGATGCCACATAAATATAGTATGTTACAGCACTGAGGGACAACACCAATGAAAATAACTGAAGAATTCATCACATTCATAGCATATATGGATGATATAGGCAAATAGATATTACAGAACGTGAAAGTTTCTTTTTGTAACTTGATACCAATGCTCATTTTATAAGCGGCAACAAGTCTATTTCCTCATCAAACAACATTTGAAAACATCAGTAAGAAAATCCTTCATATATTAATAGGAGTTGTGAAACAAAGTTGAAACTTTCCCCAACCCAACTAAATCCTACAGAACTTAGCATTTACTGCCTTAAAAGAATCAAGAACAGTATTTCAAACAGAAAAACGACCTACAAGACCTACATTTGCTTACCTTTTACACCTATAGTACTCCTCACGGGCTCCCCGAAGGTGACGCCTTAATGATGCCATTGACTTCTCATCGGTATCATAATCCATATCATTTTCTCCTAATCGTCCACCTTGGGGTTTGAAGGATGGGTCTTCCCTAAACTGTAAAATTGAAGGTTATTCCTAAGATATTACAAAGAAAATAACCCGGGTTCTATGATCAAAATGTTAAATGAAAGAGTGCAAGTTATTACCATCTGACTTAACATATTATCAATGACATCCATATATGGCCTCAAAGGATCACGTTTGGACATCTGGTTGGATGTTGCTTGAGCAACCTGTATAAAAAAGAGAAAAATAAATAAATAAAACTATAATTAGACTCTCGTTTTTTTTGGTACTTAACAGACAAGGTTACTCAAAGATCTGATTAAACTTTATAGAACTGCCACTACAAGACGAGGTGACATGCATATGTGATATGGGATCTTCCATGAAGAGAAAAACATATCCATTAAAAATTCAAATAGATATAGATGCTAAAGACAATAAGATGATTCAAATCTCACAGTTCACACAGTAGTTCCCAACAGAACACAAGTCACAAAATGTTGAACACAATGGTGCAAAGAAGCACTTTCTCTAAAATATCCAATACATCTAAAGATTGAATCAATTCATAAAGTCACCCTGGTAGGAATTGGAATATCCCTCACTGGCACTTCCCACATACACTTGTCAAACCTAATCAGATGTAATTTATTAATATTTCTGGTAAGAAACAAGATATACCAGCAAAGAGAAGGAGCAAGACGTCAAACACCACAATTAAAATATTAGAAATGCATTACAGACAACTTAGGAGGAGGGCCATTATCATAAGTTTCACACAAGACATGAAGAAGAAACAAGAAACATCAATTCTGCTTTTTATGCTAGTAAAACATCAATTCAGAAACTTGTGACATTTCATACCTAGAGCAGGAAAACGAAAGAGCAAAAATCAGAAAATTTTATACATTTTACTAAACTTACAACAATAGCATTTGAAAGTTCTTGGTGAGCGTCATCAAGTTTGACAGCCAATTTGGCGATTTTATGGGAAAGGACTTTCTGGCGGTTAGTCCAGTCAGCATTTCTCCAAATACTTCTAGGAATTTCACTTAATCCAAAGCCAAGAAGGAATGCACCAGTAACAAGTCCAAAAGTATTTGAGCAAGCCATGGCAAACCCCAAAAGATTTCGAGTCCTGTTTTAAAAAGTGTCCAGATAACAGAAATTATGCTCCAGTTCTAATTGAAAAGCAAAACAAGCATACACAATCAAAATAGGCAAACACATTCATTATAATTTTTCTAGCAATGAACATCATGGTAGAAAAAGACAAATAATTGGGCAGACCAAAGTCAACCATGCATCCACGGTTTGAAATTATATACAAGCTTTTATACACAATCTAGAGGCATAGCTTTTTCTTCTGCAAGGAATTAGGATTATGAGAATTCAAACCTGCTAATCATCTTTTACTACTGATTTTTAGAATAATTAGGTAATTTAGCTTTGGCCTGTGGTCTCCAATGATTACACTAAAAAACTATACAAAATCCTATAGGTAGCTGCAAGAGTTCGAAATTTAACTCCAAAGACAATATGTGTGCAGGTGCTAAAACTTCTTTAAAACATCAGTCATAGATAAGGAACTGATCAAGATAAAAATAGTCATGATGTCTGCCCCTTTGAGAAAACATAGAGCTCTTTAGGTGAACGTAAGAATATAGAAATAGTAAGAAAATTCCAAGAAGCAATAACATAATTAATGCGCAGAGCATACAAGGAAAACTCTAATTAACATCAGAGCAAATCAAAGTTGAGGGAAAGAGAACAGACCGAATCTTGTGCATCATTATGAGAAGTACAAATCCGAAAAGGCCAATGGATCCCACAATTACATAAAATATCAAGTTAACATGTACACTTGTCTTCAATCTTTCTGAAACAGTGAAGTCCCCAGCATCTTCAAAACCCTGAATAAGGGGCACCACAGCCCTGCTTAGGATGACATAATTTAGATATATGAGGAAATTTGCATTAATGATCTATAAATACCATCTAAAAGAATTTTCAAGCAACAATCTTGCTAAGTAAGCAAGCAGGGATATGAAAAGACAAGATAGTGCTAAATTTAAATTAGTGAAATAGCACATGCACAAGATTACCAGACTTTTGTAACACACAACAATTTTATTATGATGAGCTATTCACTACTACTTCAAGTAAAGCTTAAATTCTCTTCCATGCAGACATGCATTATGTATGATAGAAAATCAATATTAGAGGAATCATAAGATAGTGCCAATCAGCAGACAAATCATGAACAGACTGAGTAGGAAGTTGGCCTTCCTCAGCAAGACAACTCATTGAAGTGCATACAAGGAGGTGAAAGTGGTGCAGAAATATGATGATAACAACTTTCCACCAAACGTACCAAGTTAGTAAAAATGAGCTCCAATATGACCAGCTCCAGAAGAAAGAAATGCCTCCGTTCTCATGGTTAGATGACAATGTCTGATAGGTACCAAAGAAATATCATTATGTCACTGAAATCAAAATATATAATTCTTTCCAGAACACTAAACTCTTCCTAATAACTTTTTCCCTTCCAAATTCCAATCAAATCTGCATTATAATTTTCTATATTCAGCATCAATCACCCTTCTGACACCCCAACCACAACAACAGCATCGTGGTCAGCTTTCATTCAGCAAACTTAGCTCATTTGGCTTAAGACAGGGCAGATATATATATGAAAAAAAATGAACCAAGAAAAATGACGAAATCTGTTAAAAAAATGGATTGAAACCAAATTCAGAATTGTCCAAACACAATATCAGAACAGATATCTCGTTTCAAGTCAGAAATTGCATGGCGGATAGAGAACGGAGAAATGAAATCGTACCGCCCAGATGTCAGCAGGGACGAGAATGATGATGGAAAGCGAACAGAACCAGGTGTATCCGACGGTGAAAAGCACATAGCGAGGGACGTGTGGGCCAGCGAAGTACCTCAACGTGAATAACACCATGCCCACAGTCAGAGGCAGCGAGATCAGATAAAACACCCACATCTCTCTCTCTATATATATCTCTCTCCCTCCGAAATCAGCAATCACAGGGAGAGAGAACACAAGAAAGAAGCCTCAGCCCTCAGCGAAGCGAATCGCACTTATAGATCGCTGCGATTTCAGACAATCGGAATACAGTTGATTCGTGAATCGTAAGATGGCTGTGACCAAATCGAGAAATCGCTCGAGAAGGATGAATAATACCTAAGAAATGGTTAGTTAAGACGATCGATCGAAAACTCAATCGTCTCCGGCAAGCAATCAAATCCACCATGGATCCGATTAGACCAAGTGGACTGGGCTCATGACGCCCAGATTGCGAAGCTTGCAAAAAATGAGAAATGCAAATTATGCTTCTTTTTTGTTTTCCCTGTCAAATGATTCTCTTAGATCCATTTTCCCCTACTGCTAAAAAGTAATCACTATACTTAATTTGTGTTTATTACGACGAAATTTTCAACTGGTGTGAAAAACTGAAATTCTGACGTCGTCGTCCTTTCCTTTTTGAAATTCAAGTAAAAAATCCCAAACGCCATTAAACTTGATTCAAGAGCTCAAATGAGTTTAATATGAAATCTAAAATTTGTGAACTTGAAATTTTTTTAAATAATTTATGTAATCTCAGCTGTTTTGAAATATAATAGTGAAAATTAAATGAAATCACGTCTAACTTCTAAGATTAATAATAAAATAAAGGGTAAATTACACTTTGGTACCCTGTGGTTTAAAAAGTGACACTTTGGTACCTTTTGGAGCTATTTTATATTTTTAACTATAAATTTTTTTGCAAAAATTACATATTGACCCTTAATATTTTTAAAAAATTACAAACAGGTCCCTAGATACATATTATCTAGGAACTAAAATGAAAACTATAAAAAAAATTGGGACTATTTTGTAATTTTATCTTCTGTCCTATATTTTCAAAAATTATGTTTTGACTTCAAAATTTTATATAGATATTAAAAATAACTTCTAATTATTTTACTGTTGATTATTTTAATTTTTTTATATAATTATAATTTTATGTAAAATTAAATGTTAATTAAATATATTTGTTGAAAACTATTACTTAAATATTAATTTTATGTAATTAAGTATTAATTGAAATTTAAGGGGGTGTTTGGTTTATGAAAACATTTTCTGTTTTTATTTCTTATTTTCATTTTTTAGAAATAGTTTTCATTTTCAAATTTTTAATATTTAGAGAATGTATTTGGTTTGTAAAGTCAAAATACAATTTTGAAAATGAAAAATATGAAAATGTGTTTGGTTAGGTCTAGGTCCAAATCTAAACCATGAGATAAAATTCCAAGGTCCCATTAAAATTGAGTATTTTGTCCAAGTCCACCTAATGAAGTTAGATAATAATTAATACAAAAAATTTATTATTTGGTCTCTAAATTTACATAGAGTTAACTAATTAGTCTATGAATAATCGAAATACACAATTTAGTCCTTGAAATATTTAAATTATCAACTATTTGGTCCCTAGTGATTATTTGGTCCCTGAATTTATATTGATTTTATACTTTATTGGTTCTTGAATTTGTACTAATTTAGTACTAGCTATTTGATGTCTGAAGTTGAACTAATTTTAGATTGGTGGAGATATCGACGAATTTGAGAAACTAGACATAGTAATGAGTTGAAGGGTTTCGTGTTGGGGTTTCGGTGTTCGATTAGGGTTTCTGCGATTAGGGTTGAGAGAAGAGAGAAGAGAAGAGAGAGTTGAGAGAGAGATTACCGTTTGTCTTCGACGCAGAGAAGATGAATAACGATTTTGATGAAGAGAGAGTTGAGAAGATGAAGATGAAGTAAAGAGAGAGTTGAGATGACGAAGATGAAGAGAGAGTTGTGGTTGGAATCGCAATTTGATCTTCAATTTGTTTGAAAGTGAGACTAACTTTGGTTTAAAAACATAACACGTGAGGTGCAGGTGCTAAAGGTCCGTTAAAATTGATAGAAAATGTTTAGAATTAGAGGGTACCAATGTGTTAAAGGTCCAAACCTCAGGGTACCAAAGTGTTAAGTTTCAAACCACAAGGTACCAAAGTGAAATAGAGTCAAACCACAGGGTACCAAAATGTAATTTACCCTTTTTATTATATTATCTTGATTTCTGATACATAACAAACAAAAATTACCAATGCTTTTCTAAGTTTAGTAAAGACGAACATTGAATAAAAGAACACTAATGTTTAGATCCAAACATTAGTTTAGATTTAATTTTTTGTTTAATTTGAGACCATTAACAAATGAGATCAAATTAGGGTTGAAATTAGAATTTCATGAAGTTAGTCATATCACTTTTGTTTCTAATCCAGATACGATGAAATCAGAGATACGAGACTCTTGGCAAGTTTTTACTCTAACTTGTTAGGATCGTTAAAAAATAAGATTAAATAGTACTCTGAAAATTGATAGTGATGTTTTTAACTTAAAAGGAACAAAAAAATACATTTGGGACTAAACACAGAGCTTAAGGCAAATGGGACCGAAATAAAATTTCAGCCTTAACAATTTTTATATACTTTTTATATCAAATGAAATAAAAAACGGAGTAATTCATGGGTAAAATTGTGATTTTCTATAAAGTTAAGGTTGAAGGGTCATTTTGGTCCTAAATGTATGCTTTATTGTTCATTTTGGTCTTTTATATTTCAAAATGTTCAAATTGGTCATAAATGTTGGCAAAATGTTTCATTTTGGTAAAAAACGATTGAATATGGTCATATTTTTATCATTTTAAGTTTGAATGTAACGAATGTAGAACTACATATTATTCTCAAAAAATACATTCTCTATTCAATTGAAACTGTCATAAAACAAGGTCAAATAGGTCCTGAAAGTATATTGCTCGTTTCACGATTAAACAAACAAAATTGATTAAATCTCTCTCTCGTGTCAACTTTGAATAGGACGAACTCAGAACTACGGGTGACTTTTAATAAGTTCGTTAAACTTTAAATGAAAGACGAGAGAAATTAATATGACCAAATTCAATAGTTTGAGATCAAAATAAAACATTTTACTTAAGGATCGATTTGAACATTTTAAAACATAAAAGACCAAAATGACCCAGTGACCTTTTTCTTTTGAAACAGGATGACCCTTTGACTTAAAGTTACATTGTCTTTTTTATTGGTAAATACGTTAATTACATGGTCATTTGCAAATTCCCGCCCCACAATCCCGAGTTCATAGAAAACTTTATTACTTTATTATCAATATCGTATTTTGAAAATGCGAAGAAATAAAGTTGAAAGACCATTCAACAAGAAATTGATCCAACGGTTGATTTGGGCGAAGAAGACGACGATTTTTTGCAGTGACTGTGAGCTTCAAATCAAAACAATGAAGATGCACGTATAAGCTGTACAATTGTAATTCGCCGGAAATCTTTTTCGTTTCCCTCTACTCACCACTCGAAAATTTCACGAAACTGTTATCAGAATCAAAATCAAAGTTAAAACGAAAAAATAAAAGCGAACCTGGAAAAAGCAAAAGCCAAAAAGAAGCGAAAAAATCAATACATAGAGATAGACGCCACAATCGAATTCTCCATCACTACTTACTTTTCATTTTCATTTTCAGTTTTCAGGCGTTTCTTCATTTCTCTTGCAGATACATTTTCTTCCTTCCATTTTCAATGGCCGCCGGCGCCGGCGACGGCGAGAACAGAGACTGTTAATACAACCGACGACTTCCTTCCGGCATGTCGGAGAACGACGTCGTCTTGCAAACCTTCCGAGCTCTGGTGGATAATGCCGACCACAAGTTCGCTAGGGTTCGCGATGCGCCACTTTACGGAGGTGTTCATGTGAGCCAGAATCATCTGTTCCACAAAGTTTTCAAGGTCTACATGCGCCTCTGGAAGTATCAGCAAGAAAATCGCGCAAAATTAGTTCAATGCGGTCTAAAGCGCTGGGAAATCGGCGAGATCGCTAGCCGAATCGGTCAGTTATACTTCGGGCAGTACATGAGGACTAGTGACTGTAGGTTCTTGATCGGAGCCTACGTCTTCTATGAGGCCATACTCAATCGAAGGTACTTCGAGAAATCTCAAGCTTCATCCAAAGATCTGGGAGTAAGGTTCAAGGAATTGAGGTTTTATGCTAGGTTTTTGCTGGTAGCGATGATTTTAAACCAAACGGAGATGGTAAAGCATCTCATGGACCAGTTCATTGCATTGGTTGATGATTTTAACAGTACCTTCCGGGTAATATATTATTATCATTGTTATTATTTTTTATGGAATTATGTGTTTAAGCTGAAATTGAGCTTAGTAGTGTAATACTGTTATTATATTGCTAGTTTAGTTCATCGATGCTTTGTATTCATCCAAGGAAGGAAAAACATATGCCTTGCTGGTTTGATTTCAAGAGCTTGATTTATTTATTTCCAGGAAACTCACTTCAAGGAATGGAGGCAACTAGTGCAAGAAATTGTGCGCTTCACGAAAGTAGATGAGGACTTTACAACCAGAACTTTACGTTATCGGGCCACAATTGATAACCATCGTGCTTCTATTCCTTATGTGGCTCGTTTTCATGCAAAGAGGGTTTTAAAATTTAAGGATGCACTGTTGGCAAGTTATCACCGAAATGAGGTTGACAGTTTTTGCTAATTCATGTTACCATGATGGTGCTATAATTTGGATATTGTAATGGCTGAAAACACTGAACCTTTCGAACCTTCATATTTTCACACTTGCAGGTTAAATTTGCGGAACTTACTTTGGACACCTACAGAATGATGCAGTGTTTAGAATGGGAGCCCAGTGAATCATTTTTCCAAACGCGGACAGTTAAATCATTTGAGAATGGCGACTCAATTGATCATTCAGGAACATCTGGTTTTATAGATATGGATTTAACTGCAGATATGATGGATCCAAATTCGCCTTCTAACCCGAGAAAGGCTGTTCTGTATCATCCTTCAGTGACACATTTAGTAGCTGTGAGTTTTGAAAAGCATGTATATAGGCAGTTAGTTATTTTGGGTGTAAATTAATCAGTTAGTTGCAAATGTACAGGATTATTACTTAGAGTCAGTTTGTTAGCTCAGAATTAGTTCAGGATTAGTTTCATTTTCTGTTATCAGCATTTCAGTCCTTGTGACTTGTATATAAACACGTTTTATTCATTAATAAAATGCAACTCATTTTACTCATATATACTTTTCTACTCAGCTTATTTTTCTCTGATTTCTTAATCCTCACAAGTTTCAAGTGTCAACATAACTGCAGTGTCTAACTTTCCGGTTTTTTAGGGGTCAATAAAGTAGTTTATCTGCTTCAGGAATTGGGGGAGTTGTCACACACTTCCTTATTGATTTGCTTAATATATTTAGGCTCTTCTAAGTTCTAATTACCTGGAATTGTGAGTATCAAACTATTTTTGTGTATGGGATTTTATTTTTTAAGTAGTTTCTCCTTCACACCATGTGTAGATCCTTATTTGCTAATTGTGCTTGTGCTTAATTCTCTTGTACGTGGTTAAAATAACATGACTGTGTGAGGTTTTCTTCTCCATACAGTAGTGTCAGGTTTATGAATTAGTATCAACATTTTCAGTTACTATATGGGCCGTTTAGATATTGTTATACACTCTCTGTTGTGGAATGCATACTGTTAACAATAAATTGAGCTTCATGCTGCTGTTGACAGGTTATGGCAACAATTTGTGAGGAGTTGCCACCAGATTGTGTTGTGTTAGTGTATCTCTCAGCCTCAGGTTTAGAGTTTTTCTAATTTTCGAGCATAAAATCAGTAATTTGGTCCTGTACTTGCATATTTGGTTTGTTTTAATAACTTGGTGATTATTTTACAGGGAAGGTTGCTCATAACTATTTTTCTAACGTGGAAGTTTCTGGAGGATCATCGGATTATTCAAGAGAAACAACCTTTTCTCAGTCTTCCCAAGACCAGAATAGTGATATTTCTGAAGTTTCAATGAATGGCAAGAGGGACAGAAGCCAGTATTATGACAATTATCTGTGGTTTGGGCCCAAGGGAAGTGATGGTAGGCATCCGCAGTTCTGCACTGAGTTTATTCTGTCACATTTATGTCTAGAATACTTTGTTCCAACAAATGTTTTGGGAATGAAATATTTTGGTCTAGTACCTCTGTTTCTACTGCACTTATATCTTCTCCTCTTTAAAATAACAGGTTTGAACAATCTCTACCCTGGCGATCTTATGGCTTTCACTCGGAAACCCCTTTTCTTGATTATTGATAGTGACAACAGCCATGCATTCAAGGCAGGTTTGTTGAAACTTCCGTTCTAGTTATTTGGAAATTTTGTTAGGTTGAGCTGTTATCTATATTTTGTCAGATCTGATTCTATCTCCTAATACTGATAGCTTGAAGAAATTTGTAGTTAATTTTGTTCCTGTACTTGTACTTCCATCTCTAGGTTTGCTTTGACAGTTTAATTCTTAATATAGAACTTTCTCCCAACTCAGAGGGAGGGATGGGATAGATTAGACCTTAAATTATCATCTGTCTGTGTTAGGGATGATTTTGCTATAACCTCATTTGAAGAGCCTGCCTTGGAATATTAAGTTTTCTTCTGTTGAATATGAGTTGATGAAATAATAAATTAGAAGCTGCACGTCTCTTGAAATTCCAACAATAGTTGGTTCTTATAGTATTGCTGATGAATAATATTTGTCACATTCAGGAATCCTGATTGATTGTGTTTTTTTGTGAAAAATCTTATTGCAGGTTTTACATGGCGCCGAAAGGGGAGAGGCGGCTGCACTGTTTCTTTCACCTTTAAAGCAGGTTTTCAAGAACCCACCTGATATAGATTCACATAATGGAAGTCAGTTTACCTTTTTCTTGACCGCTCCTTTGTCAGCCTTTTGCCAAATGGTTGGTTTGTTCCCAAGTGAGGTTGAGACAGTAAGTCTACCTGAATGAATATACTTTCAACTCTCTAAAATCAATTTCATTGTTGATTTTCTAATTGTTATATCGACTTTTTTTTTGGTAAATGTTGTTATATCGACTTTAGGATGTCTACAATGAAGGCGAGAACATACTCGCCGAGGCCTTCACAGAGTGGGAAGTGATTCTTTGCTCGTCAACTTGCATGGATTTAGTATGGGCAGAAATTATAACTGACCCATTTTTACGACGGCTTATACTAAGGTATTTTCTTATTAACCACTGATCTTAAAACTATGGCAAAAGTTTTATCTCCAAAATTTGTTTACTATTTTTGTTAAGTTTTACATTTTAGTTGATGTTATCTTTTGCACTAATTTCATTTAATAAATTAACCACAAATATAACTATAATGTAAATTATTGAAAAAAAGTTGAAACTTTTGAAAACACAAAAGTTGGACCAAGAAGAGTTACCTTTGAGTTTCCTTCGAAAAGGCCATGTAAGACCTTGAAGCTTGAAACCTGCAAGAAGGATGCACAGGGGGAGGCCACTGTGAATCCACTCTGAAGCTTAAGTTAGAGAGTGTAAGAGGTGAGAGTAAAGTATTCTAGAGAGATGAATGGCTTACCTTGTTAGAGTTTTGTAGCATGTATTTATAGAGAGAAAGTGGAGTGTGGTAGGTGGTGCTAGAACATGTGATTGATGGCGACTTGTCACTGTAATGTGAGACAAGTACATCAAGATTTACGGGATTGTGTTTAAAAGGATCACTATGGCGTCTGGGCGCCTAAGATATTTAAAAGGATGTATATCAACTTTGAAAATGAAATTACAGGAAAAAGAACTTCCAGAATGAAATTAAGAAATGATGTAAAGTTTAGAAACTAACACAATGCCTTTGCCTCAATCTATTTTAATTGGTGATTAGTTAATCGAAAATGACATTGACCACCGTCATGTGTGATGCGATTCATCTTCAGATTCATATTCTGTCGTTCTGTGATCTCATATTTCTGCCCGCCGGAGGAAAGTGAGCAGTATCTGCCGCTTTGCTTACCTCATCTACCCTTATCTGTGGCACCTACGTCCGAAGCTGTGCGTGCTGCTATCGTTCAACTTGCTTTGCATTTTCAAGTTGCTGACTTGTTTCACCAAATTAATGTGTAAAGTTATGTCTGATCTATTTCCTCATTGATTCATGGCTAAATTGCACTAAGACCCCCTGAATTTTTAGGTTAGGGGCAGAAGATACCCTTGAGTTTTAAAATTTGACAAATAGACCCCTGAGTTTTAAATTGTACTCACTTAGGACACCCTGAGTTTTAAAACTTGACCGATAGATCCCCCAAGCAATTTTGTTCACTTAAGACTATTGATTTTTTTTTAAAAAAATAAAACTATTTAGGGGTCTTAAGTGAGCAAAGTTGAAAGTTCAGGGGTTTGTCTGTCAAGTTTTAAAACTCAAAGGTCTTAAGTAAGCACAAATGAAAACTCAGGGGGTCTATTTGTCAAATTTTAAAACTCAGGGGTGTTTTCTACCCCTAACCTAAAATTCAGGGGATCTTAGTGCAATTTAGCCTTGATTTATGCATGCTGTACTTTTGGTTTGCTCTTCTCTGATATGGTAAGTCTGCTGACTGGTGCCTGATGAGTCTCAACGTGATTGCCATGGCAAGCTAAGCCTGTTGTTTTAGATTATTAGTTGTATTTGTTCATACCATTGTAAAAGACATGAAAGCTAGTGTTAATGTTTCCCCTGTTGATTGTTGAATGAAGGAGTATTTATTTAGAGAAGTAAATTTTTTCATCAAAATTTTATATACAGAAACACTTAATTCAATCTTAACGAGACCAATTTAGTTCTAATGTCATTTCATATAATAAAAGCATTGAATCGGACAAATGATAGCCCCAAAGCCATTCAGGAACTGTATTGTCTTATCTTATGGTAATTAGATCTCACAAGTTACATACTTTGACATGCTAGAACCTTCTTGGACGACTTGGACTATGTAAGCCGGCTACGAACAGCCATTTAAAAAAAAAAGAAAATTATAATATTAAAAGTTTCAAACGTTCCCACTCACACGTCATATTTATATAATAAAATGGCTAAAGTGAAAATTTGATCTCGTATTTTTGGCTCAGTTTTCAATTTGGTCATATATTTTTTTTTGTTGTACTTTTGATCTTATATCTTTGGGTCAGGTCTCAATTTGGTCTCAGATATTTTTTGGTTGCAGATTTGGTCCCATATCTTTGGGTTAAATGCATAATTAGTCCTATATTTTTGGATAAGGTTTAGAAGTGGTCTCATATCTTTACAAAAAGATCAACTATTTGCAAAGATATGGACTAATTGTACAACTTGACTAAAAGATATGAGACCAAAAATGATATGAGACTAAAATTGAGACCTTTTACAAAGATATAGGATAAAAAATGCAACAAAAAAAGATATAGGACCAAATTGAGAACTTAGCAAAAGATATGAGACCAAATTTGTGCTTTTGGCCTAATAAAATTAAGATTTTGATAATTCTAACTAATTTAATCTATCTCGTGAGCCTAACCTATTCTATGATCCAATTTCTATATCAGAACATCTCTAAACTCTCGTGCCGTAGGTTCCTTATTGGAAATCCGCCAACTTCGCAATTCTCACAGATTTTGACCTCTATTACCTCCCTCCTAAATCCTAATACCTTCCCATTTTCTCCTGACTCCCATCTTCTCCCAAAAAAAAAAAAAAAAACAAAAACTTCTGAACGAAGATTCATCATCAAACTTTCTACCTGCGAAATCAGGTAGTTTTGTTATTTCCTTCCACTTTGCCATTTTACATGCGCATTGAATCGTGAAATTCTTGTTTATTTTCGATACAGTCAAGGTGGTTTTGAGAGAACTACATCGGGAATATCGATGTCACTCACGATGATGCCGCACGATGATAAACTTGATCAAACGAAAGAGCAATTGTGTAAAGTTGAAGAAGAGCGAGATCGAGCCTACTATGAGCTCATCCAAGTGAGAAAAATGGCCGAGGAGGCTAATTCAAGAATCGACATAGCCTTAGCCTCTAAGAACCTCTCAGATCAGCCACAACCATCACAAACATCGTCAACATCGAACAACGTAGAACTAGTCACAAAAACAACCGACGAGTCTTGTGATTCAAGAATCGACACAGAGACAAAGCCACCACTAGCAGCAGATGCAAGTGCAACATCCGATGAAGTGAGAAAAATGATCGAGAAGGTTGATATTGCATTGTCTTCCAAGAAATTCTCCGAGCTAAATTCAAATGAAGCGGGAAGAACAAACGACGAGGTTAATGATCCAAAGGTTGATGTAGAAACAGAATCGAAATCGAATGAAACCAGAGAAACAGAGGAGAAAATTGAGGAGAAAGCAGAGTCCGATTCTTCCACGAAGGAGGAGGAAAAAGAAAAAGAGAAAGACGAAACAGAAGAAACCTTAAACCTCGAAACAAATAAGGAAAAGGATGATGATGATGATGATGAGAGGAAAAGGAGGATTCACGAACTGGAGGCGGAATTAAACAAAAGTAAAGCCTCAGAAGCGAATCTATACGAGTCATTAGCGATACAAACGAAACAGCTTCAACAGAATCAGACACTCGTCGAGGAATCAAAGCTTGAGATTGCATCTCTGAGAGAAAAAATAGAGCAGCTTCAAGAATCTAAACCCCAAGCTTCTGTATCAACGAAGGAAACAGAGGAAGAAGAAGAAAAAACTCAGGAAAATGAAAACCAAGTCGTGGTAGAAAAAGTGCTGAAAGAAGCCGAAACAGAAGGCGAGAAGCTCGATCCAACAAAGGCGAAAACATTACTCGAACAAATGAGTTTTCTAAGAAACGAATTGGAGTTAGCAATAGAAGGAGAAGGAGAAGAAAGTGACGATAAAGCCAAAGCACTTTTAGATGAAATGAGTTTCCTCAAGAATGAACTCAAGCTAGCAACAGAAGCAGAAGAGAATAGCAAGAAAGCCATGGATGATTTGGCATTAGCATTAAAGGAAGTAGCCACAGAGGCGAATCAGACAAAGCAAAAACTCGTGTTGACACAAGTGGAATTACAACGTTGTAAAGAAGAAGCAGAGCATTTAAGGATGTTGGTGAACAGAACAGAGGATACATACAAGCAGCTTCTAGAAGACACGAGGAAAGAAGCAGAGAGAAATCACAACACAGCGGAGAGATTAAGGTTGGAAGCCGAAGAGTCACTTTTAGCGTGGAATACGGAGACGACGGAGTTCGTGAATTGTATAAAAAGAGCCGAAGAGGAAAGAGCAACAACACAACAAGAAAATGCTAAACTGATGAAGTTGCTTGTGGAACAAGAAAACAAGACATTGGCTTCCAAGGACGAGAATCAGAAGCTAAGGGACATCCTTAAACAGGCCTTAAACGAAGCGAATGTTGCGAAAGAAGCCGCGGGGATTGCGCAGACGGAAAATTCTCAGTTAAAGGACGTATTGACGCGGAAGGATGAAGCATTGAAGATGCTTACACAAGAGAATGAGATGTTAAAGATTCATGAAGCGGCTGCTTTTGAACAAATTAAGGAGTTAAAGAAGATGCTAGCAGAAGCACCCATTAAGGGATTGAAGAACATTGAGGAGGATAAGGAGGCTACAGGAAAGAAATCGACAACATCGTCTTCCTCGTCGTCATCATCATCGGCAAAAGCGAAAGAGGGAGATCACAAGGAGCATAAAGAAGGGAAGAGTCTGACAAAAGCGATTAGTTTTAACATCAAGGACATAATTTCTCCACATAATAAGCATAATCACAAGGAAGGGACGGAGGAATCAGCGTATAAGGAAACAGATGATGATGATCTTCAAGGTTCGATTTTTGATGCTGTGGGTTCCGATTCTGGGTTTGATGGAGATCTTATGAGTTCGGATGAGATAGATGAGTCGCAGTTTGATGATGTGGAGAATAATCCGAGAAAGAGGAAGTTTTTGCTAAGAAGATTTGGAGATCTTATAAGAAGAAGAAGCAGTCATCCACCAAAGAAAGAAACTTCAACTTCTCACGATGAAAAAGTGGTACATGCTGCTAGTGCTACTACTACTCCACCACATCCTTGATTTGTTTTAAGAGAAATTGAGAATACATTTTTTTGTCCGATGACCGTGGTGGGTTCAAATCTTAGAAATAGCCTCATTGTAAAATAGGGGTAAAGTTGCGTACATCTTGATCCTCTCCAGACCTCACTTAATGAGAGCCTGGTGCACCTTCTTCTTCTTCTTCTTCCTCCTCTAATTTTAAATTTTGCATGCTCCTTCTTCTCTTATGAGATTTGTACATATATTTATTATACACGTGCTATGCACGGAGTAATGTTGTGTAATATAATATAACTCCATTTTGTTGACATTGTAATGGTATTAAAGTAAACCTCAAGTCAAAAAAATTGAAATCCAAAGTTGGCCCGCCGGTAAACAACTTGATATTGTTTAAATAAAGTCTTCAATTTGAGGCTTTGTAAATATAGCTTAATCAAGACGAAGTTTCAAAAATCGAGTGAGTAACCCAAAAAGAAGCTCTCTCCATCTTTTCATGTGCTACAAAATGTTAGGATAATTTGTGTTATAAGTAATTTTAATTGTAATTTGTGTTTGAAAAATGTATTATAAAAGTGATTTTAAAGATGTAAAATTATTTAAATTAGTATATAATGATTATGATCAATAAAAAAATTATAGAATATTTTTTTATATTATATAAGGATATAAAATAATTTGTTTATACATTGACTTTTGAGTAAATGAGAGAATTATATGATACACCCATAATTGAAAGTGACACAACAATTCGAGGTGTCTATGTTAAATAGCACATTTAGGATCATTGTGCTAGGCATATAAAGTTGCATAATTACTAATTCATAAAATTTGGAAGAGTTTTTTCTTTTTCTTTTTATAAAAAAAGAGTGGAACTAGATTATAGTAGTCCTTCTTTGTCACAAATCTAATTCTTGATTTGTATTCTGCTTTATACTCTAGAAAAGACGTGGGGGCAAACCGATAGGACCTTAAGCCCTTAAGCCCTTAGGCCCAATTTTACTTAAATCTTAACCCAACATCTATATTCAGACAAAAAAAAAAACCAACATCTATATTAAAGCCTAGTGGCTAGTAGAATATGGGTATCAAAATTCTAGAAGTTTATGCAAGATACACTCATACGCATATATAACACACCAAGCATTTCACTTTTGTATTCCTTGCTTCAATGACAAATGTAATAGCTTTATATATAACTAGCATAACACCCGTGCGCTCGTACGGATTTTTTCTTCTTAATACATATCGATATTAATATCATTCAAACTGCAGATGTATTAGATAGATTACTAACATTACAGATCAAAATATTATATATTAGAGAGTATTGCTAACATTACATATCATCTAAAACAGGCTTGACTGTGGGAGTAAGAAGTAAATGAGTTTCATACTTCATAATTCTAGAGAAATCGTAGGAATACAACCTATCTGCCAAAAATAAATAGATTAAAGTCAATTATCTGTAGATATTTAAGGAGTAATTTGATGATTTGGTCCCTGAAAGCTGACAAATGTCTCAATTTAGTACTTGAAAGATGAAATTATACAGTTTAGACCCTGAAAGATGTATTTTCAATCAAGTTGGTCCTTTTGCTAAAATAACAACCTGGAGTTCTCGAAAGTGGAACTTCTTGAGGTTTCCGAGGCAAATTTCTTCCTGGTGTTGTTCTGAAAAAATTCAAGGAAAGGATTGTTTAAGAGAGAAGAAAATGAAAATGCATGTCTGCATACAAAGTTGGTCTTAATATAAAGGTCAAGTTTTTTATTTACTAACCGTTAACATCAAAGAAAATTTTCTTGCTGTATCTTAGTCTCCACCATAAGAGGAATCCAAACTCGAGAAGCAGTAGGCAGATGCAGCTTAGGCTTGTAGCGAATGCCAAGGCAACTTTGTGATTCTTAGCTCTACCAAAAGATTGTGAATCTTGAGAATCAATTCAAGAAACTTGTTAGGTACTTAAAATATGGAGACATAGTTCTTAAACAGCACCAATGAAGGAACACTAGTTATGAACTAAAAAGGTAGCTTATGGATCATGATCACGAAACTGAAGTTAAAGAAAGATCATTATGAGACATCATGCGAAGGAAGAAACATAACTTTACAGAGAAACTTCATAGGTTTTTGAAGCAAAAGCTATGATTACCTTGTGAACTACAAATAAACAACAACATCTTAAATAGTAACTATTCTGAAAAAGAAATTCCCTAATTGTAAAGACATCCTCCTCATAATTGATTGATCCATGAATGTTTGCTTTGCATGTTTTTCTAGAATTTGTATATCTGAAACTAATGGGTTTTGTCTTCAAATATTGTATGGTGTATACATTGGTGGGTTTGATTAAAAAAGTCAATTTTATTGATGACATGACTCTAAGAAAATCATACTTTGAACTGAAATGAAAATAAACAAAAAAGATAAACTGAATATAAAGAATAGCTACTATGGATACATTACTAATTCACTCCCTCTCTTAACAACTCGCAAAAACTTTACACATCAAAGCTTCACAAATCTTATTTTGAATAAGGGGGAGGAAACCTACTTTCTAATCCTTAAACGTGTCCCAAAATTACAATTTAGTCCCTGGCTAGTGAAAATATACTTTCTGGTTATAAATAAACATCTATATACACAGCAAGAGAAACTAAGAAGGATAAGCCACATCTTATATTAATCAATCTTGGCAGCAGACTAATAAATCACAGCAGTTTTTGTGAATCAATTATAGCATCAATCTTGGCCAAGGCAACTACATTTACTGCCTCATCCAATACTTTATATTGTCAATAATGTCTTCACTCCTTACTGATTCCTTCTATTGATAAAGAAATTCAGATATTCTAACACAACTATAGCCTAGAGATGGTGTATGCAAATGCAAGTGCAAGCCAAGCCAAGTTCTATTTCCCCCAACTTATTTTATAATACCTTCCTCCTCTCTGACACCCTGTATCTGTCAACTAATGAGACTGTTTCACAAAGACAACCCAGAAGGAATGCTTAAAAAGTCAACATTAGGCAGCAATGAATGAAATCTTTACCTTAGGAGGATGATAAGAGACTAACTTATCGATCACAGAAGACGCAAATGGGCAATAACAGAGGATTCAGCTTTAATTGATAATGATCTATGCTAAAAACGCACTTCATTATCACAGCTTTCCAAACCAGTCCAAGAAAATTGATTCCAACAAAGTACAAGCACAATGGTAAATGGTAAACACACATACTGAAGTCTTAGCATTAGTATAGTGGTGCTAATTCAAATACAGAAACAAAGTATTTGGCATGCCAAACAATATCAACTATGTTGAATTGGAGGCAGTGCAAAGCTTTTCAACTTGATGCTCTGAATTGGAGAATTAATGCTCCCATTGAATACAGAAACTACTATACACAAATCAAAGAACATCAGTTTTTTTTTTCTTTTCTTATACCTCAAACTTTGAGAGAACATGCAAGTTTTAAGAGAATATCATGCATTGCAAGATAGAGGGCAGAAGATGGATATGCATTGCACATGAAACTTCATTTGACAAAGTGATTCCATGTACCTCCATTTTTCTATAGTAGCCATAAAGTTCTTCAACATAATCTACCGCTGCCATAGATGATTATCTACATCACCAGAATCAATGTCCGTAATAGGCTCCTTAACTATATCCTCCATCCCAACTTTCTCCTAAGATGTTAACCCCCCAAAAAAAATTTATTACATCATTTAAAACTTAAAGTTGAATTGAGGAACAAAAGCAAAGAGACAGAAAGAAGTACCATCTGATCCACATCACTATCCACATCACTTCCTCAGTCCTTGAATTTATCTCAAACCACAATTTAGTCTCAGTATATTAGAACTACACTCTATAGTCTCTGATTTTCTTAGGAACATCAACTATTTAGTTCCTAAGTTGCAATTCTAGAACAAATTCAGGGCGTAAAACAAAAGTTTACTAAAGGACCCAATATACATTATTGACATAATCGAAATTCCAAACCAAGCAGGAATAAAATCATTAGCAAATGAGGCAAATTGCATCATAAATATAGATTTGGTACCAATTTGAGAAATTATAGAGATAGGACCAATCTAAAACAAATAAAACATTTAAAACCAATTTGAAATCTACCCCATATATTTGAGACCAGTTTTAAGACCAAAATGTGTTTTATTTTTGGTACAGACCAAAATGTGTTTTTGCCAAAATACAAAATAATAAAATATAACCGAAGGCAGATTTCTGTAACCGCAGACTCAAGAAAAAGAAAAAAAAAAATCAGTAGTGCGTGCCCACAGAAAACGTGAAGCGTGACTGCGTGAGAATCAAACAATGGTGCCACCGTATTTGCTTCTTCTTTTTCATACCACAAAACAACCAAACAGCCCTCAGATTCTGTAATTTCAGAATTGAAGCTCATGCTTATCTTCTTTATCATACATATATATATACACCCTTCCTTTCCCTTCACAATCTTCACACAAATTGAAGCTTAATTACGATTCTCAGAGATTCATTCAGCAAAGTAAAAAACCTAGTGAAATGTTCAAATTTGAGAATTAATAAGGTGTAAAATTGAGTTCGGCGGGAAAACTTTTTTTTTTGGCTGAAGGAGGACACGTGTTGTTTGCTCATTGCGAGTGTGGAATGCAATAGGAATGGTATTCGCCAGGTAGAGATGATACAAATGCAAATTTGAACATTAAATTGGTAAACTTTTGTCATTAAATTGTGTATAAATAAAATATTTGGTAAATGTAATTAAATATAAATAATTAAAATAGATTCATCATGGGTGCAACCCTAATAATTCTTTTAAATTTTAGGGTTGGAGTTGAAAAGGTGATAGTAATTTCCTCTTTCAATATTTTTACATCATACTTACAAATTACAATACTTTGAACTCGCTTTGGTGTTCATCTATTTTTAAGTATTTAGTTATTGTTTAATAAATATAATCTCCTTAAAACAACTGGTGTATAACAGGTTAACAACACTAGACAAATAATTAAATTTATGTAATTAAAATTATTTTCTATTAGTTAAACATGGATAATTAGTTATAATCATAAATATTTTTTTTAAAAAATAACCACTTTAAAATATATCATATAAACAAATATATATTTAAAGTTTCAAAGATACATGTACTTAGAAAATCAAATTTCATTCTTATTATCCACTTAAGTTCAAATAAAAACAAATATTAAAATCTTTTCGTACACCGTACTCCTCCA
This sequence comes from Chamaecrista fasciculata, assembly GCA_003254925.1. Classification (NCBI taxonomy): domain Eukaryota; kingdom Viridiplantae; phylum Streptophyta; class Magnoliopsida; order Fabales; family Fabaceae; genus Chamaecrista; species Chamaecrista fasciculata. Next base: position 90,698 of record QANZ01055970.1, on the reverse strand, counting down.
CATCCATTAATCATTATAACCCGATGAATGAAATCGCATGTTAAAACGTACAAGGTATTGCTATTATGTTCGACTTTGGCTTTGTATAACGTCAATATTCTCTTTAACAAAATAATAACAATTAACAACTATAATTATAATTTCAACAGTGTGAACAGGCATCACCCATGGATTTATAAGAAATTTCAACATTTAAAATATTTTAGAATCATATTCGGGGTTCTTAATTTGGTTTCGATCAACTTATTTTATTGTTTATACACTTAAACACCTTTTCGTGGAAATCACCATGATATTACAATTAATTGAAAGTCGGAACTCGGAAGTGTGTTGTAGAAGCAAAAAGTACATACATGAATATAAAAGTAATTAAATGCATGGTAACATTAGTTTTTTAAAATTGACATGTTAATCAGCATTTCATTGTGGTCCATATCTCCAAATTAGTGCTTAAACAACTCAGACGAAATTTGACCATTGTTTCCTTGTTCCCATGGAAAGTTTCTTCGTTTTTTTGTTTCTCGTACGTACAAATGGAACCAAATGACAGATAATAAATGTCCCACCATTACAGCGATCTATACCTTGGCAAAGAAGTTGTGGAATTTACTCACGAGTTTCTTGTCTTGTCACTTGTGGTCCTCCTTTATTTTCAATGTAAAAATTTTTTACATTGTACGTAAAAATTCATGAAAATTTGTATCTATTTTATTAAAAAAAAGCTATACCTTTTTTTATGTCTCGTCATGAATAATTACATTCTTTTCTTGTAAAAATAATGAATATCTTATATCTCTCACTATCCGTTAAATAATTTAAACAAAAATTAATTTTATTTAAATAAAAAATAAACAATTAAAGTATTCTCAATAATATTAACTCCACAAATTTTAAGTCCCTCGTGCACCAAATTGATTGGTAATACATTATTTTCTTGTCACCGTATTAGGTCCCTTGCATTCTATCAGTTGATAGATATATATAATTACAAATCTTATCCTCAACACAGCATGTGATTCGCATGAATCCAACGGTTCCTTCTTTTATTGACAAAATTTGCTGACGTGTCACGCAGGCGTTGCGTCTCTTACTGCACCGCCATTCCACACAATCACAGCTCGACATATTCCAAAATCCAAAACGATATATGCTAATTACTCCTCAATTTCCTTGCAATTCTCAAAATACTGAAATAGTATATATACACATATAGTGTAACCTGTGTGCAAGTGCCTTGCGTTTTTGGTGACTCATCTTCTCTCTGTTTCCGCAATTTCCGAAACCCACGCAAGAATTTCAGAGCGAATTAACAATGGCATCGTCCGTTTTGAAGTTTCAGTCTCAAGATAATGGTCACGAAGACGGCAAACACGAACCGTTCGATTTGATCGCTTCATCAGAGAGCAGGAACATCATCAATCTCACGCCTACGAATCTGTCATCACTCTCTAACGAGTCTTTTCTGAGATCGGCAATTTCCCTCAAGGATCAGGTGATGAAGTTAATTCTCACTACTTCGTTCTTAAGTTTAATTTCTTCAGTTTGCTGCTCGATCTGTATTTTGGAGTGTGTATATATGTGAAATTTCGAGTTTAATTAATTTCTAGGTTTCCGCCTGAACTCTGAAGTCTGAACAATATTGTGCAGGTAGTGGAGGTTACTTGGAAAACAGCCGTCGCCGGCGGCGACCGCACGGAGGCGGTGGTTGATCAGACGGTGTTTTCCGGTGTTCTTGGCACGGCGTTTACTTGCTTGAGGTCCTACGAAGTCACCGGAAACGAGCAGGATTTGCTATTGTGCGCCGAGATTGTGGATTCGTGCGCCACCATTGCACGTGCCTCGCTCAGGTTAGTTGGATCAAAATCAATTCACGTGAATTGCGATTTCCTGTATAGTGTGATTCTGTTAGCGTCTCTGCTTCTGTTGTGGACTGTCCTTTTCTGTTTGGGAAAAATATCTGGTGGTGTGGTGGGGATGCTGATTGATTGCCGCAAAATTATAATTAAAATTTCTTATTATCTAAAATCAAAGACACGTTTTCTCTGTACTGTTTTCTGCACAAAAAACAAATTATTACAGCGGTGTTTTCTTTTTCACAAGATTAGCTTAACTGTTCTTTTCTTTTTGTGAGATTTTTGCTGTGCTAATTTAACACATTAAAGGTATCGTTCTTCTGATCATAATAAGGAACAATTCTGTGGCAAAATATCTAACCATTTAAAATGACATTCTAATTCGTATCAAGAATTTGAAAATTTAGTAATTCGTATCAATTATCAGATATAATATCCTCCAGGAATTAAAATCTTAGAAAAATATATATTGAATTTTGTAATGTTATCTTAAATTGTATTTTTGAGGTCCAAAGAGCAGTCAAGAACAACCACAAAATAGCTATAGGGCCTAGGGCTGTTTGTATTATGAATGACAAATTAAGATATCAGAGATTTTATTTTAAAAAATAAAGACCAAAATAAACTACATAGTCTTTTAACTTTTTTAATCAAGAAAAAGAATATTTGCTAAAAAAAATCAAGAAAAATAATAAGTATTACGTGTAACCATTAACTAAAACAGGTTACTTTACTTTAATTACGGAAAAAAAAAAACTCAAACTGAAAATTATTACCAAAACTGACGGGAGTCTGAAAACAACGGAGCGGACAAAATATGTCGTCAACGAGTGTAGATTTCTTTTTTTGGTTCTCGCAACGATTCTTGGTGATATGCTATAATGAAAAATGTTTTCTAGGTCTAAGCCAATCGTTTAATCAAGTTAATTAGATTTTGGACAATTTGATTAGTTTCTTTAAAATTTAACAAAACATATTAACGAAATAAAGGGATGCCAAGCGAGTCAAGTGAAACATTTTTAAACCACGGGATATTATGTTATTTAAAGGGTTTATTTTTTTCAAATGAACGATTTGAATATGTGTTTGATCTTATTGAATATTTAGTATTTACACATACAAAATGTCTCTATCCTCACGTGATTAAATTATTTTAATTGAAAAGGATTATTTTGCTGTGACATGTTGGCATATTGCATTAGAGGAGATTTCTTCTTTGTCATATAGCACTTCTTTAAAAAATCATCTTCAACATATTTTTTTTATGGCCTTAAATATTTTTTTTGGACTTGATTGAATAGGAATTTAATTTGTCTAAGTATAACTACTTGAATACATGTAGACAATATTCTGCAAACCCATGTAATTTTAATTTTTGGTTTTAAAGAATAGAAGTAAAGATAAATTATTCTAAGATTTTTTTTCTTTCTTTTATGGTCAGAAAAATACTCTAGGGCTTAGTTTAGACATAGAAATAAAATTACTAATGTGAAAACAACTTAGTTAATTAGCTAAAAGAATTCTTAAATTTGAAGGGTTTTTACTTTTAAAAAAAATTATAAAATCAATTACATTTTTTTTTGGCCAGACAAATCAATTACATATTTGCTGTCTAGTTTATCATTTACTTTTTTTTTTCTACTCCATCAACTCATTTTTAGTTCTGAAAAATAATAAATAGATATTTTTTTTTGTAAAGTAAACTTAATTACAAAATTATATTGAGTAATTATAAATAAATCTTGTTATTAATTCTTCTATAAAATCTTGTTATCGAAAAAATTTGACCGCGACTGTTAGTCAAAGAGCTATCGCGCCTAATCCTGGTTTTCTCATTTCTTTATCAACTTTATTTTGGCCTTTACAAAGTTCGAAGCAAAATAAAATAAAATAAGGCTGTGATTAGCTTTTTGTTTACACATTTCTCTAATCGGGAAGGATAACACTTGTTGCAGGCACGTGACATTTTTGTGTGGTAGAGGAGGCGTTTACGCGCTTGGTGCTGTGGTGGCTAATTACATGGCCAACCATCAAAAGCGGGACCTGTTTTTGGGTCTATTCAACGAGGTAAGCTTACTAGATATTGGCATCACGGTTCACACAGAATATAGAAAATATCTGCGGGATCATTTGTTTTACACTTTTACTTTACCTTAACATCAACTTTTGCTTACTTATTATTCATAATAACCTTTTTTTCTATTTAATTTTCAATATCTACCTAAATACCTAATGACTAATGAGTCATGTAGGCTGTAGCTTCCCTTATGATGTGCTTCTTTTGCACGGATACACTCATCTCAGTTGATGCTTGCTTTTCGCAAGTTTGTGGCCCTGCAAATTGACCTTTAGCGAATTAGCGTTATGTGAACCCTTTTTATCTATGGGAATCTTTTTAAGGGTAGGCAAGCCATGGAAATCGATAGCTTGCTACCCGGCCTAATCGAATCAAATCACTTAAATTTAGCGAATTGTCGTATGGTCTCTTTCCATAACACCCAAAAAAAAAAAAAAAA